>OY978226.1:30505177-30726925 GCA_963854785.1 Vaccinium vitis-idaea | reverse complement strand
TAACAACAAATCGAAACCCAAGAAATCAAAATACCTTGGTGGTCGTCTGCTCCTTTTTTTATTTCCAGATTCTTCACTTCTCTTCCGTAGTTCGAAACCCTATCCAGACTTCGTCGATTTGGGTTTTCTTGAAAATCGAGATCGAAACCCTAGGTTTTTTAGAGCCAACCAAACACACAGATCCCGGTGGTAGTCATCTCCTTGTTTCGAAATCTGGAAATCTTCAATCGTAGGTGGTCGTCTTCTCCTTCAATGGAGAGATTGGTGGTCGTCTTCTCCTCCCTCTCTCTCTCTAACAGCGGTCGAATGAAGGGGAGGGGAAGCATACGCTATACACTTGATTTAACCCGGAATGTGTTTGGATGACCCGTATTTGTGTTTTGACCCGCGGCTTGGGTCATTTTGACCCGCGAATAGTGATTTTAAATCTGAGCCCTTGGATCTCATCCAAGGGCTGTGGTGGTTGGTCCTCATATCTCCTCATTTGAGGACTCCCTTATTAGAAGCTAATTGTATATATATATATATAGGAAGCCGATCTACTAAGGACTCCCTCAAACAAAAATTCCGTGTGGACCTCACCATTTTTCGACTTTCCGGATCAAATTTTGACGATCCGAACCGCTCAATGTTTTTAAAATGCATTTTCCAAGGTCCACGCGGAAAATCTTCAAAAAAAAAATACCCGGAAGGGCTTGATCGGATCAGTTTTTGTTAAAAACGCTATATACCCTTAAAAATGCATTTTAAAAAACATTGAGCGGTTCGGATCGTCAAAATTTGATCCGGAACGGTGAGGTCCGCATGGAATTATCCTAAGGGAGTCTTTAGTAGATCATTATCCTATATATATATATATATATATATATATATATATATATATACGAAATCTTTCCCATCAGGACTCCCTGATGGGCTTCCCATCAGGGACTCCTATTTCCCGATCAAATTTTCACGATCCGAACCGTCCAATGTGTTTAAAATGTGTTTTTAAGGGTTCCCGTGAAAAATCAGTGAAAAAATACCCGGAAGGGCTTGATCCAATCAGTTTTCGATAAAAACTGTATATATGCATTTTTATCGAAAACTGATCGGATCAAGCCCTTCCCGGTATTTTTTGTCACTGATTTTTCACGAGGACCCTTAAAAATACCTTTTAAACACATTGGACCCTTAAAAATGCAGTAATTTACCTTATAGTTAATGCAACCCCAGAATCTTCTTCCCCGATTTGGATCTTGGTTTGATGCTCTTAGGGGGGCTGGTACCCCACATCCACATAAAGGGCCTTGATATCTAGCATTAGAGGAAGATGTTGACATCTGTGTTGGAGGATGAGGGAGTGACAAATAGAATAGAAAAAGAAGAGGATGCCTGGTGATGGAGGTCAGGCGAGAGAGAGAGAGAAGGGAAAATATTCAGTAATGGAAGAGTAATGGAAGAGAGGAGAGAGGATGGGTTTTCGTTTTTATAAGGGGAGGAGTGGAGGGGGGGATGTATGGAGGGCAAAATCGGATTAAAATTTTTTATTTGGATGGAAAATTTCAAAATCTGTTAGAAAAGTGGACGGCGTAGTAACGGAAGGGTGGTAAGTGATACGGGTTTAAAGATGAGGGGGTGTGGTTGATGGATTTTAAAGATGAGGGGGTGTATGTGTGGATGAGTGTTAGATGAAGGGGTCTAGGTGATTTTTATCCTATTTTTTCCAAAATACTTTGCAGGGGCGAGCCTATATAATTCATAGGAATTTTTTTTTTATATATATACGATACTGGAGGTTTTTTTTTTTTCCTTGCAGGGGCAACCGCCCCTACTGGCCCCCCTAGCTCCATCCCCTAACTTGAACAAGAGTGCTATATTCTTTTGTGGTGTTAGGCTTCAAGACAAGCTCAGTCTAAGGGATATTCGTCCTATTCCTGAAGCCATCCTTCCTATCAAATACCTTGGAGTTCCTTCTATTACTACCAGGTTAGGGCATTCTGATTGTGTGCATCTGAGGAATAAAATTTTGAGCAGAGTTCAATCCTGGTCAAATAAACTGTTGTCTAATGGGGGAAAGGCCCAGTTAATTGGTTCTGTTTTATTCAGTATCCAGGTGTATTGAGGCTCCATTTTTCTCCTTCCTCTGAGATTTGAAGCTAGTGGAGGATGATGTTAGGGCTAGTATCTAGGCTTGGGAGTCTGTTCCGGAAACGGAGACCCTGGTATACGGCATCCGAGCCTTCCTAACTCTCCAGTCTATTTGAGTGGAATGTCAACTGTAATTTTTGGTCCTAGTTTGTAGCTAGTCTATTTGAGTGGTCCTACTCCTGAGATTGTTTTGATGCTATTTAAAGTAGTTTCTTTGGGTTAGGCTATTTGTTGTAATTGGGGTTCAAGGTCATCTCCTTGCCTTTTTTTTTTCAATGAAAAGTAATTTACCAAAAAAATGGGCAAAATATTAAAAAACGCATGAAAATAAGTACGGAAATTTATGGCTCAGAGTTGGGATGGGCACGGAGGCAAAAAACGGGGCCGGCCATTAAATGGTTATATTCAACTTTTTAATAAGGGTTAGAGCATTTCTAGTGGACTACCTAAAAAATATTTGCTAAAGTGTACACCTAAGCACATGTGGGACCCTATTGTGTGCTAAGAACTTAGTTAGCTAGCTAATGAAGAATGCACTTTAGTGGACTACCTATATGTATATGAGAGGTGTTAGGCGCCCCTCCCTGACACCTCCCCCTCCCAGACCGGCCCCACCCCTTTCCCCCCAATACCCTCCCCACTTTTGGCCCTTTTCGGGCAAACTTCCCTTCTTTTTTTTTTCGCTTTTTTCTTTTTTTCTTTTAACTTTATTTACTTAATTACTTATTTAATTTAGTTTACTCAAATTACATTTGCAAGTAAATCATTTTTTTACATTGACATTTAAATTTGACTTTATATTTTAATTAGTTAATTAATTTGTCTTAACAATGAATAATAAAAAAAAAAACTTATAAAAGTGAATAATATTACAATCACAATTTGTTTAAAAGTGAATAAATATTACAATTGACAATGTTTAGCCCTAATCAATATCGTACCACAAATCAACACGTACGTTATAAGTAGAAGCCCATCCTTTACCAACATTCGACGCATTCTGCCACCACCATATTGGGATTGGTGGTACAGGGTGATGAGGGCGCAAAAAAAGTTGCACGATGGACCTAAAAATAGTAGGCTTTTTTTTATTAATCCGGAGCAAAGGGGCAAAATGGGTATCAACAATAATTAAATAAAAAATTGAATAAATAAATAAATAAATAATTTTAAAAACTGAATTAAATAATTAAATGAATTAATTTAACGAAATGAATTAAATAATTAAATGAATTTATATAAAGAAATGATTTAATATAAATAACAAAATTAATATAAAAAAGTAATTAAAGGAGGGGAGGAGGGGTAAAACAGTCATTTGACGCGTGTCAGAGGGTGGGGCCGTGGGGGGGCGCTATGTCAAGGGGGGGAGCGTATCAATTTCCTATGTATATTCATTAACTCTAAGTCTTTCTTTTCTCTCTCCTCTCTCTCTCTCCTTAAAGTAATTTTCTCTCTCTCTCTCTCTCTCTCTCTCTCTCTCTCTCTCTCTCTCTCTCTCCCCCCTCCTTCCCTTCTCTCTCTCTATCTCTCTCCTTTTTCTCTCTCCTTAAGTCTCTCCCTAAATTTACGTAGTGACTTGGGACACTTTAGGGAGTGAGGGGTGACTCCTAGGTTTTTAATGAGTCATTTTTTGTCCACTAGAGACCATTTTTTGAGTTTTTCTTAGCTAACTAGTTAGGGCACTTTAGGATACTCTTTTAGGTAGTCCACTAGAGATGCCCTTAGGTTCTTCACACATTTACAAGATGTACTCATAATAACTAATGATGATGTCATGGTCATAAACATAAGTGATGCTTGAATTTAGGAACATGCTCTGATTAAATCATTAAACAATGTTCATTCTCAACCAAAAAAAAAGAATTTGAAATGTTCATTCTCAACCAAAAAAAAAAAAAAAGAAAAGAATTTGAAAAAAATTAACAATCGTGATTCGTATATGTAATTAATCAAATCCCAAACCTAATCAGTGCCTTACAAATACTCCATTGCTATGCTGCCCTTTCATTCATGTAGATTGTTTGACCTTTTCTGTACAATTGTTTTTGGGGAAAACTATCCGGCTTGGACCTTAATTGGGATTATCCTTAGTCGGATCTACATAAAAAAAAATAAAAAATTCATAAGCAGTTGTTGGGCTTTTGGAGCGTGATTCGATTCTAGTCGCGTTTTGCTGGGGGTTGTTCGGGGTTCAATACATATATAGTGGAAACTGGTGTGAGCCGTGGATGTACCCAACATTCTGTCGGGGAACCTAATTAAATCTTAGTGTCTTTGCGTTCTTGTTTTCTGTTTATAATTATCTTTGCGCATTGTGTGTTTGTTGGTTTGGCCGTTTAATCCCAACAACAGTGATCGATATAAAATGGACTTTGCCGCCTTTATAAACAAACAGTATTAGAAATAGCTAATCAATAATAGCATATTGAGGATCAAATGGTTGACAATTCCTCATTGGGAGATTTTTGGCAAATGGATGAGTATTTGGTGAACGTGAACCATAGTGATGAACAAAAATATTCCAGTTTGGTGTTAGGAAGATCAGATATAGGGACGTACGACACAAATTGGTGGTCCACTATATAGGGAATATGAATCCAATTAAATACTTTTTAAAATTAACTCTGGAATAAACTACTTGGCTAGCTGCTACTGAGTCCTGTGACATTAGTTATAGTTTGGTAAGTCTAAAGATTTAATAAGCACTCCCTCCTTCCCAAAATATTTGGCCGATTTGTAAAATATGGATTTCAGAATAATATGCATTTTTCCGTAAGAAAAAATTCATAACTTTGGAAAAAAATCATTGATATTTAGTAAATTGTTGAACTATTTTTGGATTTTTCTCGAAAATTATATTAGATTTAAGCAATGTTTCTAAAAATCTCTAGGTGCTAGTCGGGCGAAAACGCCTAGTGCTAGAAGGGAAACTAGGCGCCGACTAGTCGGCTGCCTAATCTAGGCGTTGGACCACCGTCTTACGCCTAGACCGGGACTAGTCGGCCGGTCCATTTAAGTCAAGTCAAGGCAAAGTTTCGTATGATTTCCAAATCAAAAGGCATTTTGAAATTCTTAATTGCCAGCTGACTACTTCTCTGCAACCAGTTGATTTTAGCATGGCTGATAAACAGCTCAAACTATTGAAATATAAGCTCTTGTTTACTCGTTAAAAGTTTGTTCACACACCGATTTATCAGAACTTTGGCAAACACCTGCATGTGCATGTGAGTCCCACAACTGTAAAATATGTGATTTATTCTTGTGATCCATAGTGGTAAATCTGGCCCAATTGTTAGTTCTCTTTTTTTTTTTTGGGTAAATAATTGTTAGTTCTCTTGATCTATGCTAAAACTAGCAGTAGAGTCAAGTTCCCTATTCGTGCACATCCTCTACCATAAGATAAAAAGCATAGCTCCGGTTTAATCCGAGGAAGAAAACATATAGCATCTGACATGGAATAGAATGCCATCATTGTTTTGAAGACAATCATCAAGGCAGTCATCAAAATTACAAACATCAAAATTTTTATGACCTGTTTCTGGATTTATTAAGTAGTATACCGGGAGACTGGATGGTTCGAAGTATTTGATTGGAGGTTCAGACGTGAGGCTATCAACAAGCATGTTGATTTGCGAGGGGAAAAAGACAGGATGGGAAGAAGATGAGTATTGATCTTTGGGAAAAATGATTTCAACTGTACCATCAGGTTTGATATGGAAAACATGGTTGGAGGACTGCTCAGGGGTAGGTCTTTGTTGGGTTTTCTCACATGCTGTGGCCCAAGATTCTGGGAGAAGCCTCCCATTGCTTCTCCCAGAATCTTGGGCCACAGCATGTGAGAAATGTTGAAACAGGTTGCGGCTGTATTTTGGAGTGGTAAATGTTGAAACAGGTTGTTTGGGTTGGCGTGAGCAAGCATAGAGGGCATAGAGGGGCTGATCTTCGCGTGGCTCTAGTGGTGGTTGTTTTGGTTTTGATTCCTTTGGGTGTTTTTCGCTTAGGCTGCTTAGAGGATTTGAGTGTTTCCTTTTCCTTTCTTTTTTCTTTCATTCAACCTCGGTTGGATGTCCCCTCCCCCTCCCCCTTCTCGATGTACCCTTATCGAGTTTCTTTAATAAATCTTCTTTTATCGATCAAAAAAAAAAGATTCTGGGAGAAGCTTGAGAAGTTCAGGGCGAGATATTTGGCGGGGAACATGGACACAGGAAACTTGATTCGGGGCATTGATGGTTAGAAAAAGAGCTTCATCTATGGAGGTGGGTAAGGACATGTCAAGGCATATGACTCTCCTGGGAGTTTCTCGTTGACATCGTCGCTGTTATGGACTTCCCTATATTGTTCATTCAATGGTTGAGCCAATGTGTCACTCTCCCTCTTTCTCTTTTCTTATCAATGGAGAGCTCCAAGGCTATTTCCCAGGTCAGAGAGGGCATAAGCAGGGGGACCTATTCCCCCCTACCTATTTCTTATTTTTATGAAAGCTTTCTCCTCCACTATGCAATTGTACATTGAAGAATTGGGGTTCAGTTTTCATCCAATGTGTGTACAATTCCGGATGTCTCATCTTTGCTGATGACATGTTTGTGGTATGCAAAACTGATCAATGGTCTTTTATAGTAGTGGTTTAGGTGCTGAAAGACTTCCATCTCTTCTCAGGGCTGCAACCTAACTTAGGGACGGAGATAGGAATTTCACTACGCGGGGGCGAATATTTTTCACAAAATACTTTTCAGGGGCGAGCCTATATAATTCATAGAATTTTTTTGTTATACTCCTACTGGAGGTTTTTTTTTTTTTTTCCCTTGCAGGGGCAACCGCTCCTACTGGCCCCCTAGCTCCATCCCCTATCTTGAACAAGAGTGCTATAATCTTTTGTGTTGCGATTCAAGACAAGCTCAGTCTAACGGAAGCCATCCTTCCTGTCAAATACCTTGGTGTTCCTTTTATTACTACCAGGTTAAGGCATTCTGATTGTGTGCATCTAAGGGATAGAATTTTGAGCAGAGTTCAATCCTGGTCAAATAATTTATGTCTTATGCGGAAAAGGCCCAGTTAATTGCTTATGTTGGAGTATTCAGTATCCGGGTGTATTGGGGTTCCATTTTTTTCTCCTTCCTCTGAAAACTTTGAAGGTCTTTGAGAGGAACATGAGGATTTTCCAACACGAAAGGATGGGGTCTTCTCAGGTTTTGAAGCTAGTGGAGGATGATGTTAGGGCTTGTATCTAGGCTTGGGAGTCTGTCCCGGAATCAGAGACCCTAGTGTACGGCATCCGAGCCTTCCCACTCCAGATATTATTTTTCTGTTATTTAGTTCTCCAGTTGCTTTTGGCTTAGGCTATTTGTTGTAATTGGGGTTCAAGGTCATCTCCTTGCCTCTTTTTTTTGGTTTCCTTTTTAATGAAAAGCAATTTACCTCCCAAAAAATACTAAGAAAATGGGCAAAATAGTAAAAAAAAAAGGGGGCAAAATAGTAAAAACGCATGAAAATAAATACGGGAATTTATGGCTCAGGGTTGGAATGGGCACGGGGCGAAAAATGGGGGCGGCCATTAAATGGTTATATTCAACTTTTTAATAAGGGTTAGGTTCTTCACACATTTACAGGATGTACTCATATTAACTAACGATGATGTCATGGTCATAAACGTAAGTGATGCTTGAATTTAGAAACAGGCTTTGATTTTTATCATTAAACAATGTTCATTCTCAACCAAAAAAAAGAATTTTGAAAAAAGTTTTTTTTTTTTTTTTTTTATCACTTTTTGAAAAAAGTTAACAATCGTGATTCGTATATGTAATTAATCAGTGCCTTATAAATAGTCCATTACTATGCTGCCCTTCATTCATGTAGATTCTTTGACCTTTTCTCTACAATTGTTTTTGGGGAAACTATCCGGCTTGGACATTAATTGGGATTATCCTTAGTCGGATCTGTACAAAAAAATAATAATCATTAGCTGTTGGTGGGCTTTTGAAGCGTGATTCGATTCTAGTCGCGTTTTTGCTGGGGAAGTGGGGGGCTTGTAGTGAGCATTTCTCACTATAGCGTGTAGTGAGCATTTCTCACTATAGCGTGTAGTGAGCAATGGGGACCGTTGATCTCCACAATTGATGATTCAGATTCGCTATGCACTCTTACTGGTCAAAGTGTACTGTCACCGGTAATAGTGTAAATCATATCTGAGCCATCAATTCTAGAGATCAACGGTCCATATTACTCACCACATCCTATAGTGAGCAACTCATTACAGGGCCCCCCGTTCCGTTTTGCTGAGGGTTGTTTGGGATTCAATACATATATAGTAGAAACTGGTGTGAGCTGTGGAAGTACCCAACATTCTGTCGGGGAACCTCATAAAATCTTAGTGTCTTTGCGTTCTTGTTTTCTGTTTATGATTATCTTTGCGCATTGTGTGTTTGTTGGTTTGGCCGTTTAATCCCAACAACAGTGATCGATATAAAATGGACTTTGCCGCCATTATAAACAAACAGTATTAGATATAGCTAATCAATAGTAGCATATTGAGGATCAAATGGTTGACAATTCCTCATTGGGAGATTTTTGGCAAATGGATGAGTATTTGGTGAACGTGAACCATAGTGATGAACAAAAATATTCGAGTTTGGTGTTATAAAATGGTGTTAGGAAGATCAGATATAGGGACGACACAAATTGGTGGTCCACCATATAGGGAATATGAATCCAATTTACAGAGTCCTATGACATTAGTTATAGTTTGGTAAGTCAAAAGATTTAATAAGCACTCCCTCCGTCCCAAAATATTTGGACTTGGGGTTGCTGCGGTGCAGCCCCCTGCACAGCAACGTGCTGTGCACCTCATGGCGCGGCCGTGCCGAAATTTTTTCGACGATTGGAAACGTTCACCGCGTAGAGCTCATCGAGTACTACAAGTGTACCAAAAATCAACTCGATCTGATCGTTAAGTGTCTCATCGGAACACAAATACCTCGAAAAAAAATGGAACACAAATGAACATAAACACTGGAACAAAACCGTTGAACCTAAAAATATTCGAGTTTGGTGTTATAAAATGGTGTTAGGAAGATCAGATATAGGGACGACACAAATTGGTGGTCCACCATATAGGGAATATGAATCCAATTTACAGAGTCCTATGACATTAGTTATAGTTTGGTAAGTCTAAAGATTTAATAAGCACTCCCTCCGTCCCAAAATATTTGGACTTGGGGTTGCTGCGGTGCAGCCCCCTGCACAGCAACGTGCTGTGCACCTCATGGCGCGGCCGTGCCGAAATTTTTTCGACGATTGGAAACGTTCACCGCGTAGAGCTCATCGAGTACTACAAGTGTACCAAAAATCAACTCGATCTGATCGTTAAGTGTCTCATCGGAACACAAATACCTCGAAAAAAAATGGAACACAAATGAACATAAACACTGGAACAAAACCGTTGAACCTATGTTTTTCAAGTTATTTATGTTCCGATGAGGCACTTAACCAAGTCCAAAATATTTGGCCGGTTTGCAAAATATGGATTTCAGAATAGTATGCATTTTTCCGTAAGAAAAAATTCATAACATTTTTCATGAGTTGGAAAAAAATCATTGATATTTAGAAAATTGTTGAACTATTTTTGTATTTTTCTCGAAAATTATATTAGATTTAAGCAATGTTCTAAAAATCTCTAGGTGCTAGTCGGGCGAAAACGCCTAGCGCTAGACAGGAAACTAGGCGCCGACTAGTCGGCTGCCTAATCTAGGCATCGGACCACCGCCTTACGCCTAGACCGGGACTAGTCGGCCGGCTTTTAGAACCATTTAATAGCAGGAACCATACCATTGCATGAATAGTATTGTTATTTAGTAGTTTCTTTGGCTTAGGCTATTGTTGTAATTGGGGTTCAGGGTTATCTCCGTTCCTTTTCTTTTTTTTCAATGAAAAGCAATTTACCAAAAAAAAATACTAAGAAAATGAGGAAAATAGTAAATCGTATGAAAATAAGTACGGGAATTTATGGCTCAGGGTTGGGATGGGCACGAGGCAAAAAAAACGGGGCCGGCCATTAAATGGTTATTTCAACTTTTAAGGGTTTGGTTCTTCACACGTACTCATAACTAATGATGATGTCATGGTCATAAACATAAGTCATGCTTGAATTTTGGACCATGATTTGATTATATCTTTAAAAAAATGTTCATTTTCAACCAAAAAAAAAAGAGAATTTGAAAAAAAGTTGACAATCGTGATTCGTATATGTAATTAATCAATCCCAAACCTAATGATGCCTCTTCTCTTCATGCTTGGACATGCATCATTCAAATTTCATTAATTGGGATTATCCTTAGTCGGATCTATGCAAAAAATTCTCTAAGTAGTTGTTGGGCTTTTGAAGCGTGATTCGATTCTAGTCACGTTTTGTTGAGGGTTGTTTTGTGTTCAATACATATACAGTGGAAATTGGTGTGAGTCGTAGATGTACTTAACATTCTGTTGGGGAACCTCATAAAATCTCAGTGTCTTTGCGTTCTTGTTTCTTGTTTATGATTACCTTTGCGCATTGTGTATTTGTTGGTTTGGCCATTGAATCATGGACTCTGCCGCCTTAATAAACAAACAATATTAGATATAGTTAATCAATAGGAAATTGGGGATCAAATGGTTGACAATTCCCAATTGGGACATTTTTGGCAAATGGAGATGAGTATTTGGTGAACGTGAAACATAGTGATGAACAAAAATATTCCATTTTGGTGTAATAAATGATGTTAGGAAGCTCAGATAGAGGGACGACACAAATTGGTGGCCCAATATCTAGGGAAGATTAAATCTAATTAAATACTTTATTAAATCAGGTAAGCAATAAACTACATTGGTACTAAGTCCTATGACATTAGTTATAGTTTGGTAAGACTAAAGATTTAATAAGCATTTCCTCCGTCTCAAAATGTTTGGCTGGTTTGCAAAATATGGATTTCAGAATAAATATGCATTTTTCCCAAGAAAAAATTTGAACTTTTTTCATAAGTTAGAAAAAATCATTGAGATTTAGTAAATTGTTGAACTATTTTTAGATTTATCTCAAAAAAAAATTTAGTTTTAAGCGATGTTCTAAAAATGCTAGGTGCTAGTCGGGCGGAAACGCCTAGCACTAGGTGGGAATTAGGTGCCAACTAGTCAGCTGCCTCATCTGGGTGTTGGACCACCGCCTTACGCCTAGATCGGGACTAGTCAGCCGGCTTTTAGAACCGTTTAATAGTAGGAAACATACCATGATTCACATGATCCAACGACGTTTGTGTTTAAAGTAAATGGTCGCTATGATTCAAAGAATAAACTGTAAGCCAAATTAGTCTCGATCATGTAAATGCAGATGTCTGATTAACTTCATTTTGATAAACGGTTTCGATCACGAGGATTAGATCTCAAAGAGCTCCATTAAGGTGGACCACAACCCTGCATTATATTAAAAGATTAAACTGCACCATTGGATCATGGAAGATCCAGCTCCTCCAGAAAAAATTGCACAAAGGAAAAGTCTAGGAACACACTTTCCGGACACAACTGTGTCCCGAACCGTTAGACGTGTGTAGACCGCGTGCATCGAACGGTTCTTAACGCAGTTACGTCCGGAGTTCGTGTTTTAAAGTTGCGTTGTTATCACTGCCTGACCCAAAATACATGATGGTGGACCTGAGGCTGCAATTCTAACTGTTCCCAAGATATGATATAAATTGGGAAAGCTTCAGCCTTCAGGTGGGGACGGACGGGGTAATCGTGCCTGAAATCATGGCCCCGTCGGCTTCCGATTGGTCTTTTTTTCATCAATCGTATGAATGTCCATTATTTGGTTGCAACAAAATTGTGATAGTTCACCCTACTGATTGGTTTTGGTGTGATGTCCTACCTAAACCCCCCTTCAATTCATCATTACTTGCACAAAACACCAAAACCCTTTTGAGTAGCTTCTCAGTGCTTCTACTGCATCAAATCTCCAAACTCTCAAGAATTAGTTAGGCTTTGTTCGGTTTGGGTTTTGAGGGAGGGTTTTGGGGGTAATGAGTAGAGAAAGATAGAAAATTTTATTGGGGACCAGGCAGGGTTGGTCTTGAGACCCAAACCGAACAAGGTGTTATATTCTCCAAAAAAATGGCCCATATACTCTTTCACGAATGAGCTATTGAATGTGGCTAGACTCAGTGAGAGGTTTCGCACGCTCAGACCAGTTAACCAGGCACGCGTTGGGGGGGGGGGGGGGGGTTCTCACGAATTTGAGCCTCGTGCACATACGATAATTTGTCAAAAGTTTTCTTCCAAATTAAGGAAACAAATGTTCTCTGTATTATACAGTTTACCTTTTCAATCTTTTAGTATTGTGAATTGAAAAGAAAACGTGATCATAATCAGTGACTGATACAAACGGTACTTTTTTGGGTTATTTGATTTGGTTACGGAATATTGATTGATTCGTATTCCAGAAATTATATTTTATCTTTGCATATAAAAGGAGCTGTTCTCCGGTCTTTTAGATACACCGATAAAAACATAAACGTATACGTAATTCTAAGAGCAAGAAAGGGTGGTTTTGTGTTCTGTATTTTCTGGTCTCCTCCCGTGCAAGGAAAATCGAGACAGAGTCTGTATTCTAGGCTGTTTTATGCTAGAGACAGCATGACTATCACTACTTGCACAAAGAAAGCGGAGCTGCGAAACGTCTTAAAAAGAGCGACCTAGAAGCAACTCAACCCAAAAACAGCAACCTTGTGGTATTTTGTTCTTCAACAACAGATTGCGAGGTAAAAAGTTTCGTACTTCTGTCCACAGTATTTCCAACGCCACACGCCGAAGTCAGTCTCAACCTTCAAATTTGCTTCAAGGGAAAGTTGAAGAAAAATTCAATTGAGCGATCTTAGCATTGTTGTTTCTTACACAATCTACGTATAGAAATTGTGGACCATATATCTGAGAAACAAAAAGTATTGGTGGAAACCTTAGGATTATGTAACTGCTGAAAATGGAATTCTTCTCCATGTATGAGGTTGACTAAGCAACCACAAAAAGTTGGTGGCTGGGCTTCTGCTGTGCTGCTTATTCTAATGGATACTTAACGTAAATCCCTAAGGCTATTGGCTCACCAACAAATGTCCAATTTACCATTCTACCCCTGTCCCACCTAAATATTCTACTCCTCCCCCATGGCCTATACACTGTGTTCTTGAGACAATGAGGGGGGTAAATTAGGAAATAGTAGAAAAATACCAATTTAAGTATTGGGTAGCACCAGGACATGGTAAAGAAGCAAAGACTCTGTTTGCCCCCAACCCTTAATGTCTTGGAAGGAAGGAAATCTATATCACTAGAAAACAGACGTGTGTTAATCCTTAAGTGGTTGTTTGGTTTCTTGTCTTCAAATTCTACCCTGATTTGGCCTATTCTTGCCTCTTAAAAACTACAGCCAAACACACCCTAAAATATTTTTAATTTGTGCGTCATGACCAACTAATCTTGGTTGTATATATGCCAATAATAGACATACATTTGAATTCAAAAGGGAGTGTATAGGTATAAAATTTATCTTCCACCTTTACCAAATATCACCTCTGGGCTTTGGCTTTAGGTGTCATAATTTGAGGAGTTCTTGAGAAAATTTAAGATGTCCTTCACCAAAGCCATTCCTTCCAAGTCTCTGGTTATCAGAATCAACCTTGTTTTTCTTGCTGTGTTTTTCGTCATCTATGCCTTTCTTCTTCTCCGGCCGTCGTCTTCCTACTACCATGAGAGTGCTGCATCGCTTGTTCGGTGCTCGTTGCGCCAGTGCCATCACAAGGTAAGGTGAGCCACCTCAAGTATTTATTCCAACACACATTCACTACATTTTGTTAAAGAAAATTGAAAAATACACCCGAAAAAATGTTCAAATTTATGGTGTAGATTCAGAAAATTGAAAAATACTGCGTACCCGAAATTCAAATTTACGGTGTAGATTCATTGGTGTGTCGTGGGTTACACTCAGAATGAATCTTGTCGTAGTTTTTTTCCTGGGTTCATTGCATTTTTGTAGAAAGATTTGATATTTCTGTTTTCTTGATTTTTCTTGATTACCCATTTGGTTCATTGCATTTTTGTAGAAAGATTTGTAGCGTGAGCCACCTCAAGTGCTAATTCCAATACTTTTATAGTACATCTTGTTAAAGAAAATTGAAAAATACTATGTACCGAAAAAACGATCAAATTTATGGTGTAGATTCATCGATGTGTCGTGGGTTACACTCAGAATGACTCTCGCCGTAGTTTTTTTTTTCTGGGTTCGTTGCATTTTTGCAGAAAGATTTGATATTTCTGTTTTCTTGATTACCCAATTGGTTGAAAGTCTGTTTTCTTGAATTTTCTTGATTAGGTGGAGAATGGGATCAAGATGAAGGCAGTATTGGAAGAGACTGATCAAGCCAACCATTCAAAGCCCAAGAGGAAAATCATCAAGAGAGAAAATCCCACTTTTTTGAATGAATTCAGTAAGGGGTTGAAGATTGCAATGGTGAACATGGACGATGAGGACACAAGTGAATGGGAAATCCACGGACAGACCGTACCGGTTCCTTTCGAACGAGTTTCCGAGTTGTTCGAATGGAAGGACTTGTTTCCGGAATGGATCGACGAAGAGGAAGAGATCGATGGACCGTTATGCCCCGAGATACCGACGCCCGATTTCGAGGATTACGGGTACTTCGACATGGTCGTGGCCAAGCTGCCCTGCAACTTTCCACAGGAAGGGTGGGGGAGGGACGTGTATAAACTGCAAGTGCATTTGATCGCGGCGAATTTGGCGGCCAAGAGAGGGCGGAGGGGGTGGCGGTGGGGGGCTAGAATGAAGGTGGTGCTTTTGAGCAAGTGCCGGCCGATGCCGGAGCTGTTCCGGTGCGATGATTTGGTTAGACAAGAAGGGGAGTGGTGGTGGTTCGAGCCGGAAATGGCTAGGTTGGAGCAGAAGGTTTCTTTGCCGGTTGGGTCCTGCAATTTGGCTTTGCCCCTCTGGGGAAAAGGTACGGTTCAAAATTCCAGTTCTTTTTAGGTTGAGGTTTTGCCATTTTCCAGTTCAGCGAATGCTGACCCGGACACCGGACTTATCGAAGAAAATGTCTTGGGAAAAATTACTATTTACTAACATCTAATTCTTACGGACTCGAGTACAGATACGACATTGAAATATTTGATATTCATAACATATAAGTTGGGCATAAGTTGTGTTTTCTATTTTTCATTTTTTTTAATAACCGGATGTCCGGGCCAGTTTGCACAACACCTCGACTAATTTAGGGGCCCTGCAGGTAACGACTGAGCGTAATTGTTACCTCCTGTGGCCCCAAGAGTTTGTTTGCAAAGGAAATCAAACCTGAGATTTTAGGTGGGAGATGATGCTTTCCATCTACAACTCATCTCACTCATTTTGTTCCTTCTGGGAGACCCATTAAATTATTACTATTAACAAAGACTTCAACTAAACCAACTCTCATCACGCCTCTCCATTGTTTTCAAAATAGCCATTGATTATGTCTCATAATTATGAGTATTCACCTACTTTCATTCTGAAATTAGCCTTTTTTAAATAAAATAAAACAAAACCATCCCTAGGAATTTCTCTTCCAATTATCTTGTATTTTATTAAAAATTTGGCAAATCTGGATTTTCTTAATCAATTATACACATGTTTTACAAAGATAAACCAAAGTGTGCAAAGGACATGTTTGGTATACAAATTTTAAGTCAAAAGACTAATACCGTGAAGTAGAAACTTTTTAATCTTCATTTGGAGAATTGATTATCCAAAAAAGAATGGAGTACAGTTAAATCGACTGGTTATAACATTTATTTATATCCCAGAATTTACATTATAAATTACTGTAATATTCCTGCTTAGGAATGTGGGATGTGTTACATGACGAGTTTAAAAAGTAGACGATCTCATTCAATTATGGACGACTTTAACATGAGATCAAAAAATCGACCTAATCAACAAGCACACAATGCACAAATAGCAATTAAGAAAAGAAACATATAACGCAAGACATAGAGATTTTACATAGTTCCCCAAATATGTACGTAGTTGATTATTTCTACGACTCAAACCTATTTTCATTGTGTATCAAATGAAGAAAGATAGTACAGTTAAATTGACTGGTTATAACATTTATTTATAACCTCGAGTTAACATTATCAATTACCGTAATACTCCTGTATTACCATGCCGTTTTAATGTGAATTGCTACAATTACAGAGCCACCTAGCAAAGTTACATCTCCTAATTAAATTAATGTATCATAAGTTTTCATTAATTATTTTTCTTAGTACCAAAATGCTAATCAAAATTTTTTTAATTACAGGAGTAGACGAGGTATACAATCTATCCAAGATCCAAACATCAACTCAAAAACCCAACAAACGGGAAGCCTACGCCACGGTCCTCCACTCCTCCGAAGCCTACGTCTGCGGCGCCATAACCCTAGCCCAGAGCCTCCTCCAATCAGGGACGAACCGCGACCTCGTCCTCCTCCTCGACGCCTCCATCTCCCTCCCCAAACAGTCCGCCCTCACCGCCTCGGGATGGCAAATCCGCCTCATCACCCGCATTCGCAACCCGAAGGCCGAAAAAAACTCCTACAACGAGTACAACTATAGCAAGTTCCGCCTCTGGCAACTCACGGATTACGATAAAATCATCTTCATCGATGCTGACATCATCATTTTACGTAACCTCGATTTCCTCTTCAATTTCCCCCAGATTTCAGCCGTTGGTAACGACAATTCAATTTTCAATTCTGGTATTATGGTTATAGAGCCCTCCAACTGCACGTTTGAATTCTTCATGAACAGAACAAACGACGTCGTTTCGTATAACGGTGGGGACCAGGGCTTTTTAAATGAGGTTTTTGTTTGGTGGCACCGGTTACCGAGGCGGGTCAACTACTTGAAGAACTTTTGGGCCAACACTTCGGGTGAGGCCAATATGAAGAACCAGATGTTCGGGTCGGACCCTCCGAAGTTGTATTCGATACATTATCTCGGGTTGAAGCCGTGGCAGTGCTACAGGGACTACGATTGTAATTGGGACATTGCGAAACAGAGGGTTTACGCGAGCGACGTGGCGCACCAGAGGTGGTGGAAGGTGTATGATCAAATGGAGGACGGGTTGAAGAAGCTTTGCGGGTTATCGGAGCAGAGGAAGATTGAGTTGGAATGGGATAGGAAGTTGGCCAGGCAATCGGGTTCGGATGGGCATTGTTGGATTAATGTTACGGATACACGGCGATTCGATTGATTTTGATTTGAGGGTTTTTGATGTTTTTTTTTTTTTTCAATTTTTTTGGTAAATATGTTTTGCATAGTGGAAATTCACATAACTTATTATGTGGATAAAGATATACCGGGTGAGTTAACTTTTTTTTTTTTTGAAGGAGTTAACATGTACTTTATACATTACTTTTTTATACATTTGGCCTATAGAACTTACTTGATTGGTTTTTAACTCCATTATAATTGTGTTAAAATTCAACTAGATTTTATACAATAAAAATGTTAATCCAAACGGGCCTAAAATTGTGACTGGCGCATTAATTTGGGATTTGCTTTTGAATAAAATGTTCAAGGAATAGTATTCGAAATTTGTGGCACACCACTTAGTTGGAAATACATTTTAGACATTGTTCTCAATGTTTTTTCTTTCTTTCTTTTTTTTTTGGGAATTAAAATTGTTCTCAAGGTTGAAGATTACATGTACAAATAACATAATTCTTAAAGCCCACCATTACATAATTTTGATATGTAGCTAACAAATTTAGGTGCCAATATCACTTTCCTAGCATTTTCATGTAGTACAAAATATGACATCAACAATTCTAGAAACAAATGAGTGGTGTTTTTCTTAATCCTTTTAAGGGATTATTACCTCTAGGTCTAGAAAAGAGATGTCTAATTACCACTAAGGTAAGTCATTTTTTTTAATTACCACTAAGGTAAGTCACTCTTTTTTGGAGTTTAGGTTTAGGGTGCACTTTCCTATTATAGGGTTTTAGTGGTTTAGGCACTTTCATAGAGTATCCTAGGATTTTAGGCACTTTCATATGGTACACTAGTCGTAGGGTACCCTAAAGTTTAGGTTTAGGGTTCACTTTTCTATTATAGGGTTTTAGTGGTTTAGGCACTTTCATAGAGTACCCTAGGATTTTAGGCACTTTCATAAGGTATCCTAGTCGTAGGGTACCCTAAAGTTTAGGTTTAGGGTGCACTTTCCTATTATAGGGTTTTAGTGGTTTAGGCACTTTCATAGAGTACCCTAGGATTTTAGGCACTTTCATATGGTACCCTAGTCGTAGGGTACCCTAGAGTTTAGGTTTAGGGAGTACTTTCCTATTATAGGGTTTTAGTGGTTTAGACACTTTCATATGGTATCGCTTTGACCTTATGGGAATTTTTCAGAATTGGGTTTGACCTGATGGTAATTATGGGATCCAAGGGTGACCTGATGATAAATGTCTCTTTTTTTAAACAATAATAAACACCTCCGTGCAATCGCTTTGTTACCACAAAAATTTATACATCTGCATGTGGTAAATCTCTATGTAGTCGAGTTTCCCACATGTTATATATATGTCACGCAAGTGGGAAGTGGGATTGGAATTCTAAGATTAGTTAAGGAACACGTAAGTTAGTCCGGACACCTGAGTTATCGGGAAAAAAAAATACTCCTATATGCCCTTTGAAATTAACAAACTCTACTGACTAAATTGACTAATTATCCAAACTAACCAAGACTTCTGTATTTACCCTATTGGGTAAGGAACACTAATGTGGATTAGGTGGGGGTAAAAAGGGTTTTTTAGTACTTAAACAGTTAAACAAATGATTGGGTGCAAGGCAAGAATTTAGGGGTGATAGTGTTGTTTGACCAAAACCAATATTAGGTACACCAACTGATCATGCTTAATTAGAATATAAAACTGTCGTTTACCTGGCAAATCATAGAGAAATGTCAGAAACTCATGTTCTTAGGAACATGGATTAGCTAAATGAATAATATTGCACCATTAGGTATTGAAAAAAATCGTACCCCAAAATAAGAAAGCAACTTCTAAGCACTGGTGATTGTGTTATGAATGGATTGTCGGTGGGAATTTAAATAAGTCAATATTGAAGCCCCAAGGATTAGTCCTGGTTGGTTGGTGGATTTGTTCCATATAGTACAATTAATTGATTAGGTTCGATTTTTGGAGTAAGGCCGTGAAAAAGTAATTTCTTGTCAATCCCTTAGTCCTAGCGTGGACCAGGCTGGAGAGGAAAGTAGGTCTTTGTGGCGTGGACCAAGCTGGAGAGGTAGGTCAGGTACGTGTTAGCTGGCCCAGACACTCCTGACCATCTAACATGAAAAAAAAAATCAATTTTGTAGCATTTGAATAAGAAATCGATGGCTTAATGTTATCTAATTCAAATCTCTCTCGTGGTCGCCACTCACCAGTCACTCATCTTATTTTTTTACCAAAAATGTCAGTGAAACTGGCTTAAGTTGGTTTTTTTAATTGATGTATTCTGAGAGAATTACTTTTCTCGTAAAATACTATAAGTCAGTTTTGAGAATAAGTCAATT
Organism: Vaccinium vitis-idaea; assembly: GCA_963854785.1. Classification (NCBI taxonomy): domain Eukaryota; kingdom Viridiplantae; phylum Streptophyta; class Magnoliopsida; order Ericales; family Ericaceae; genus Vaccinium; species Vaccinium vitis-idaea. The sequence continues at coordinate 30,707,175 of OY978226.1, read as the reverse complement.
TTGTTGAACCCCTAATGAAGTCAACCAAATTAAGTTTCAAAATTCCATCAAACTAACCAATTTTCGAATGAAAGTATGAAACAATAAGATAATAACTCTCTTTGATCAGATCCGAATAAAGTATCAAATATGAGATGGCTGATCTTCTAACGCATGTGAATGATTTTTGTTTTTTGTTTTTCTGATCTTCAGAAATCATTAGACGTGTGTGAACGTTAAGTTCCACATGAAACAAAGTAACAAACAGAATAAATGTTGAGTTAAAAAATAAACAAATAAAAGTAGGATTTTATTTAATGTTTTATGACTCATCGCTTACTCGCTTAAGTTCTTGCGTAGAGCTAGGGATGGAGCCAGAGGGAGTCAGTAGGGGCGATCGCTCCTACAAGAAGAAGCAAAAAAAACAAAAACAATAACCTATAGTATTGTGTAGGAAAAAAAATTCCTATGAATTATATAGGCTCGCCCTACAAAGTATTTTGGGGAAAAAAAAATTCGACCCTACGTAGTGAAATTCCTAACTCCATCCCTGAGTAGAGTTGATCAGTTCATTTATTGTGTAGACTCAGCGACTACTCCACTGCAAGTTGGTTGAGCCTTAAGCAGGCACAAATGGATTTGGATATACTGTGGCTTGTGTAATGTCGAATGCCATAACAGACTTAGGAGAGATAGTGGAAAAGCGGTTCGATAGGTGGCATCAGAGCCAGTCGCGGGAGCGTCATCGTGAGGGAGGAGTTGTTGGGCCCGGAGTGCCCTCATGAATTTGGATACACAATACTTTTTGAACGGGTGTAGAAATAATAAAATTTGTACTATTAAAAAGATAATGACAATATCTTTAATTTGACACCCATGTTAGATATACGAGATGCTCTACGAGATTTAAATCTCCATAAAATGATAAAAACACCAAGGAGAAAACAAAAATAACAAAAATGAGAAAACAAACCTCGCTGGACATTTTCACTCTTTCTTCTAAGTTCTACCTTCCCAGAAAAAAGGACCTCTTTTTCATTCGAAAATTGAAGCAATTGTGTAACTATTGGACCGCTTTTCTATCATCTCTTCATGGAAACATGGGTCAGTTATGGTCTTTTCATGATATTGGCCTGTCTTGTTGGAATTTTTGCTTTCGTGGAAACATGGGTCAGTTATGGTCTTTTCATGATATTGGCCTGTCTTGTTCCAATTTTTGCTTTCGTGGAAACATGGGTCAGTTATGGTCTTTTCATGATATTGGCCTGTCTTGTTGGAATTTTTGCTGCCAGATTATGCTTCCAAAAGAGACCTGGGCCCAATTCAATATCATTAACAACACAACCTGATACAATAGTAGTTCATGCAAGGTGAAACCATCCAAAGCCCAACAAGTACATAACAAAGCTAAAACATGAACCAGGCCTAAGAGCTAACTCCATCACCGGTGTCCGGGTGAGGAACAAAATGGCTGAGAGCATGCTTCGTCAAAGAATGTGCACGCTGTACAGTCGTCCATGGCACCTTTGAGACCCTACAAAACGTAAGTTTTGCAATCTCCTTCCTCAAGCTGTGAATAAAAAATGTGTCATGATCATGACACTCACTCCTACTCCCTAGCTGCATAACGGCATTAAAACAATCAGAAAGAATATCAATAGCATTAAAATTATGATTTAAAGCCCATTTAACCGCTTGTTGAATCGTTTGGATCTCCGTTTGGAGAGAGCTGTTGTTATATGATGAAATTGAGTGCTGAGCAATAAGATGGCCATTAGGGAAGACCATAGATTCCCTTCCTTCTAAGCACCATCGACCCGGAGGATGCAAGAATTGAGGATACACCCTATCTCGGATGGAGATTTTAAAACGAGGGTTGGAAATTTGTTGATTGGTGTTGAAGGATTGTTGTTTGATGGTTTTCTAGGCTTTCATAGGCAATTTGAAGCTCGTTGGAACCACAACGTACTATCTTTTGCCATAGAAAGGACAGCTTCTCTGCAAAACGGTTTATTTGATAAAGCTAGGGAGTTCATGTTCTTCCAAATGGACCAAAGCAGTGCAATGAAGGAGAAAAACTTATGCTTAATTATCCTTACAAAGAAGGATAATCCAATTCAAAAGCCACTCCTTAAAACACATATTTCCAGTAGCCCCCTGGATGGAAGTCCGGAGATCGGTGGCATTCCAAACTGAGACTGAAAGTTGGCAGATGCAGAACAGATGAGTCAGGGATTCTTCGTTCGATTCGCATAAAGGACAACTAGAGGGCAGGCCATTAAGCCGAATAGCGAGATCTTTCTTAACTGGCAAGATTCCTTTCAAGCATTTCCAAATGAAAATTTTAATGTGCTCAGGAAGATCCAGAGACCACACCATTTTCCATACATTGTGATCTTTATAAATCCAAACTGAAGAATCCATATGAGAAAGATTAACCTTATGCATGTCCTACAAACATCTGTATTCTGACTTTGAGTTATACTATCCTGATGTTGTAATTGGCCAAACATATTGGTCTGGTTCAGCACCATCTGGAAGAGAGATGCCCAGAATTTTTGGAATAATAAAGGAAGTAATTATATCAGAGATTCTGTTAAGATCCCAAGATGGTCCAGCCGGAGATGAGCGCAAGAGGAAGGATACTTTGAGAGAATCTGACCCAGCATACGGAATAAAGTGACTTAGAGGCTTTTCCATGTACGGAATCCATCGATCATGCAACAAATTGATAGCCCCCCCATCCCCCACTTTCCAAGAAATGTAGGTAGTAATGAGATCTCTGCCACAAAGACTGCTCTTCCACGCCCATGAGGAGTTAGAGTGGGGTTTTACTTTGAGGAAATTGTCTTTGGAACAATATTTGGGGAGGAAAATTGTCACGCCCTCGTTTTTTTACAAAACATAAATAAAAGAATCTCAAACAATAAGTAAGTTAAAAGATAAAGATTTCCATAATTAGAGTACATCCTTAGTCCAATGGCTATCTAATGTGTGGGCACCCTTGCCCCAAAGGTGTAATCAAAATACATTCCATAAGTTATTACAAATCCATAGTAAAAAAAAAAAGATAGTGAAAAACTAGAGTTACATTATCATCTTCCCAAAAGAAAATTTAATGCATAGAAAATGAATAAAATAACTCCATGCTATGTATGCTCATCATCCAAGTCATGCACTTCAAACCATGCACGATCAAAGCTGGGTACCTGAAAAGGGATAGGGTGAGCACACGCGCTTGTAGGAGAACTATTCTACTAACGCTAGGTATATGAATATGATGCATGCACATGAGGGTAAGATATGTCAAACGATTATTCATGTGCGAGTCCAAGTATCCAAGTCATGGAGGAAGAATTTAGAAAGTTTCAACGTACCCAAGTGATTCCAAGTATCCACCCACAACCCATGTTTTTAAAAGTCCTTTCTAAGTGTTCAAAACATAACCCAAATATCCATTTTATTTCACCCAACCACCCAAGTTCATCACACAAGTCAAAATAATCAAGTTTACATATCGAGTTTCGACAAAACTTAAAAGATAGTCCAAAACCTCATTTCTTATTTCTTTCATTGGAGAAAAACCATCATTTTTATTTAATACTAGGGATTTAATCCATCTGCCGGGTTCCATAGGCCCCGCGTGCCTCTGCCGGGTTCCGTAGGCCCCGCGTGCCTCTGCCGGGTTCCATAGGCCCCGCGTGCCTTTATCAAAAAATTTACCAAATGATGGTATCGGTTTAAGAATATCTCATTATCCCAAACATTTCATCAAAACTTTCATAACAAGTCCGTTTTCCAAATTTCATTTCATTACTTCACATCTTTCGATAAAAAGGGTGACGCACACACCCACCCACGCTTTCTAAAAACCATCAAACATTTATGTGATGTAAAATGACTTATTTGTTTATAAAATCAAAGTTCTCGAGTCAAACATGGTTGAAAGTGATGCCAAAAGTAGATTTTATGAAGGTATAAGCTATCGGGGACCAAACGGACATCAAATGGTGACCGAAAACCACCCCAAAAACAGGGGCAGTGGCTGAAAATTTCAGAGACAGCAGCTAAGAACAGTAAACAGTGCAGATTTTCACCCTTAGGGTGTGGAATTTCAACCCAATCACAATTGAGATAGTTTAGGCTCAAATTGGAAATGCTAGACAACAATTAAACATGGAGGGACGTCAATTTCACTCCCAACACCAAACAACAAGAAAATTCATAGATCAAAGAATCAAAGTGGGAAAACCCACACAAATTGGGGAAAACATGAAATTCAAGGAAATTGAGGTCAAAAATCAAGTATATGCAACAAATCATAAGCATATAACTAGAGAGAGTAGACATTGTTCCCCCACCTCAAGTATTTGCTTGAAAAATGAAGATGAGTGAAACCCTAGATGTAGAAAATCTCAAATCCCGAATTATGTGCTCCCAGTGCGAATCCAAGGTGACCCAAGCTCCCCACGGTGCGTAGAACGTGAATATGGCCTTGGTTATTGAAGAGGTTGAGTGGGGAGGGAGAGTTTTGAGCTTGAAGTGTGCAAAAATGGAGGAGAGGAGAGAGGGAGCCGAACGGTGGAGGAGAGAGGGAGAGTGAGATTTTTTTTTTTTTTTGCAAATTTGCCTCACTCACTACTTATTATAACCCCCTAATTACACCCCACACCCAAATGTCACTTGTGTATATAATATGTGACCACAATACTTATTTTCATAAACCAAACTTAAGTAAAGATTTCTTTACTTTAATTTATTTATGAAAATAAGGAAGTACCCCCCCCCCCCCCCCCCCCCCCCCATTTGAAAACAATGGCATTTCCAGAATTTTGAAATTTTAATCACATCGAAATCTCATCCCCCCCACTTTTAGTACAAAACTGAAAAATGGCAGATTTTTCTTCGAATAAAATAGGCGAAAGATGACTTTGCCTCACTCAAAAATAACTTCCAATTATATCATTGTGATTAGAAAAATCCAAGGAACAATTACCGGAACTTTTTATCGGCCAAATCGAAACTTCTCAAAAAAGTTTTTTTTTTTTTTTACACGGGTCCTTACAAGAATGCGTGAAGTAAGAAGTGTAGGGTTGGTGAGAATACGCCAACACTGTCTGGCAAGATGGGCCTGATTGACTAGATTCATGTCCCTTATACCTAGACCTCCTTCCCTTTTATAAGTTGAAATTTTTTTTTCCAAGACAACTAGTGAATCGATTTTCTATCTCCAACCTTCCACCAAAAATTTGTTGCTATAGAATTAAGCTTATCACATATAGACACCGACAACTTATAAGTGGAACAAAGGTAAATCGGAAGCCCAGTGATAACTGAATTGATTAAGGCCAATTTCCCAGCTTGTGATAGTTCAGATTTCCACCCCGCTAGAGCTTTGCTAGCTTTTTCCAAAATGAAAGAAAAGCATTCTTTCTTGTTAGCTGTAATTTTTAAAGGTAGACCTAAATAGGGAACTGGGTCATTGCTAATAGGGATGCGAAAAAAGCTTCTAAAGAGTCTAAAAAAAGTGGATGGAGTATTGGGCCTAAGAGTTAAAAAGGATTTCTGGAGGTTCACGCATTGCCCTGAGAATAGACTAAAACTGTCCAAAACCCTTTTTAAATGACCACAACTTTCAAGAGACGACTCAAAGAAAATGAGACAATCATCTACAAAGGACAAATGGGAAAGAGAAACACCATCTCGAGACAGCTTAAGCCCCTTGCATTTTCCTGATAAGTCCAGTTGATTTAAAGCGCAAGATTGGGTTTCTAGGAAAATGATAAAGAGGTAAGGGGATAAAGGATCCCTTGGGCGAAGCCGTCTTTGTGGGAAAAATCTATCAGATGGCTGACCATTAATGAGTAAAGAGAAAGAAACTGTAGAGAAGCACTGATGAAGCAAATTGACCCATTTTTCAGATAAGCTCATTTTACGGAGGGTTGAGGCCAAGAAATTCCAGCTGACCCTATCAAAAGCCTTGCTCATATCTAATTTCAAAGCAACTTTAAAATTGTTACCTGATTTGGAATGAACAATAGTTTTTGTTTGCTACTTCTTTTTTTTTGCCTTCGGTGTCTTTTTTAAAGAACCCCAGGGGCAGTTTTACTAAACTTTAGAATGCAAAACTCTATATAAGTACAATTTTTCATTTCCTTATAAATTTATTGGACTTGATTTATCTTGTTTTGCATATAGATTAATTAACTTCAATGTGCAAATTTCTTATAATGAAAAGCAAAAGGTCTATGGTATAATAAATAACTCCTAAATAAAAAATCTGACTCTGTCACTAGGTGTACGAGGCAGCATCATCCCCTTTGGAAAATACATGACCATAAAAAAATGAAAGGAGGAGTATATACTTAGCACATGTATATACCACCACTCTATAGGAATATACATTGTTATTACACATTTACCTACCTACTTTTAGTCTTTTACGAATGAATCTACCTAGAACGATTAAAAGAAAAATAAACCAACTTTTATCTAGTAGGAGTAACTTTAATTTCAAAATGGATTTTTATTAAGAGACAACCAAAATAGTATACAAGACCATAAAAAAATGGGAGGGAGTATACACTTACCACAGGTAATTTTAGTTGAGTAGTATCTCTTTTCTCAAAAAAAAATTAGGAAAATATCAAGAAATATCACACTTCTTTCTGGCCCCCATTTGGCAACTAGAGATGATTTTGGGTGAATTTGTAATGAGGGTGGATTTGAAGGTGAATTTGTAATGTGAGTGGGTCCACCTCCTACGAAGGATGGATTTGTATATGAGGTGTGTGGATGGTTTTTTTAGAAGAGGGATTTGGAGGGTGGATAAGAGGGCAAATGACTGAATTGCCCCCAATTTATTAGTTTAATTGACAACATGGTTTAATTTCATTATAATTAAAATAAATACATAATACTTAGAACAAATACACAATAATTACATAAATATATTTAAAGTATATTACATATTTAAAAAATAATAATTATGAAAAAAATTCAAAAAAAAATCAGAAAGTGAAATTTTTTAAAATTAAAAGACAATTTAAATTTGTATTATAAATTAGGGGGTAATAAGTAGTATTATAAATATGGGGTAAATGTGAAGTATTACAAATTTTGGAGGTCTTAAATGTATTACACACGCACACACAACAGTTGCATCATCTTCCTCTCCATTTTCGATCAGATCAAAGTAACAACAGTTGCTCCGGCGACAGCTTCAGGGCTCCTCCTCCTCCGACCTCCACCTACCCCATAGTTGCTCCGACGATGGTTTTGTTCCTCTCAGGCTAAAAAAATTTCTAGATCTAAACTTATGGTTGCTTCGACGACGATGGTAATCTCTCCAACGACGAAGATGGTTGCTCCGACGACGACGATAATTACTCCGAAGATGGTAATCTCTCCTGTTTTGGTATTTTTTTTGTTCAAAACCCCCCAAAATCACACGGATTTGAAGGGGTATTTTGGTACGCAAAACCCACGAATCCCCCCTGATTTGCTAACAACAGGGGAGAGGCTGTCGTTAGCTAATCCGGGTGCTCCCGGATTTGTACTCCCAACAATGAAATTTTTTATTTTGCAAATCCGGGGGGCGAAAATGGCGTGCCATACGCCGGCTTGTGGAGGACCTCGATTGCAAATCCGGGTGTGAGGCAAATCCGGGAACAAAATCGGTTGCCAAACGAGGCCTCTCTTCTCTCCAATCCCTATCCCTCCTTCCTCCACTAACCTTTCTTTTTATTAGAATTTTTGTTGTCAAACAATAAGATAATACAAGTATAGATTACATCAAACAGGAAACAAATTCTATTATCACTATAAGTCCAACCCAACTGAAACGCCATTAAAGAGAGAAATACCCAATAAACTGGAAACGTGGTCTATAATCCCTATAGGAACATTAACGTTTAAAAAGTGTATTGAAATGTGTGAAAAATATATAGAGATATGTGTGTTTTTTTGTCTTTATATATACTTATTGTAAGTCCAATAGACTAACAATAGAAAAACTCACATTCAATGACATTAAATTTGGCGCAAAAGTACTTTATACCAAGTGAAGCAGCCAGCAAATATAACATACGTACATAAACAACTTTGTGTGTTCGTGCATAATGCATTCCACGTATTGTCTGACCAAGTTTTGATTATCAAAAAAAACACACACAAGTGTGCCTGTGTCCGAAAAGTAGGTAAACAACCTTCTCGATCACGACTTCATACGATTGTCACGCGCTGTAACAGCAAGCGACATTGATCATCACGCATTTTTCCGATAAATGATAAGTGTCTGCCAGCTTACTCGCACCTCGATTAATTATAGGACTTAATTCCCACCAACACTCACAGGGAGCCTAATTAAAGTCAGAGCAAAACTTAAAACGGACTAGAATCATACGAGTCGTAAGACTCGAATCAACAATTTTTCCAATGATTTGGGTCAGGCCGACCTAGATATGTACTCCCTCCGTCCGGACTTGTTTGTCCCTTTTTGAAATCTATGTCATTTTTTATTGTTTATATCTTTCAATGTGTATCGCAAAAAATATCCAATATGGATCTTGTTTGAAGAGAAGGGCGACTCCATCTCCCTAGATTCCAATCGAATCGAACCAACACCACCGCTGACGGCCGCTACATCACCTCCAGTCCTCCACCAACAGGTCTCTCGCTCTGTGTGTGTGTGTGTGTGTTTCGATTCTCATGAAACTAGGGTTAGGGATTTCACCTTATTGATTGTAACTGCTCCGAACCCGATAGATTGAAGATGAATTGCATAACAATGAGATTTGATAGGATTAATTATCTAATCACTTCAATACGCTTTGCTTTCAGCTTATGATAAATGTGATTAGTGAATTGGACCCACTTAAGATTGTGAGGTCTTCCACAACTTTGGTTATTTTAGTAGTTACAGAAAACATGATAGTTAAGTCGGTTTTTTCTGTTCCTTGGAACCTATAAATTAGCCAAAGTTAGGAAGAAGGTGGCCTAATAATTGTGTGTTGACAGGTGCTGGAATTGGCCGGAAACGCTGTGAGGGACAACAAGAAGGCTCATATCGTGCCGCAATACATTCAGCTAGCGGTGAGGAACGACGAAGAACTCAATAAGCTACTAGGAGATGTGACGATTGCGAATGGCGGGGTGATGCCAAATATTCACAACCTCTTGCTCCCGAAGATGATCGGCGGCTCGTCAAAGCCTTATGAATTTGGTTTGTGTTGGCTTCATGTTCTGTTTTTTCTCCAAAACAGGGAAGTGAAGGGGGACCAAATGAAGGATGACCCGTTTATAGCTAACCTCTCAGATGTTATTTTGCAAGAAAAATTCCAAGGGCAGAGTTAAGGTCTTCCTTTACAAACATTCTATGATATCAACAACCCAATAGAAAGTCATACCAACTAATAGGATTTTGCAACCTGTGATATAAACTAAAATAAAATGATTTAACATATTGCGAAGAGCTGGCAAAGTCACAAATGAATTATACAGCGAAGTCACGAATGTCAATTTCAATTTCAATATCAGGTACATGCCCTTGCAATCCCTAATAGATACTACGGCCTCGTTTGATTCAGGAATTAGAAGGCTGGGATTGGATAACATGCGTCTAATCCCACACAATCCCATGTTTTGTTCCCGAAAAGCACCTGGGATTACTAATACCGGGACTAATTTAGTCCCTATATGTGGATAAAACACACGGAAGGGGAAGTCCATTAAATTGCAAAAATGCCACTCAATCCTCATCATCATCTTCTCTTTTCTGTCACACCTCTTCTCTCTCTCTCTCTCTAATAAATTGCAAAAATGCCACTCTGCCCTCATCATCTTCTTCTCTTTTCTGTCACACCTCTCTCTCTCTCTCTCTCTCTCTCTCTCCACCAGAGCTCCTCTGAGATTGATTTGCCCTGAGATCAAACCAGTTAATTCGTTGTTACCTAGAAGACTCGAAGCATCACTGGAGACGATGGAGAATCATTGGGTTTTAACCATAACTGGGTTTACTTGTTGCTCTGAGATCGATTTACTTGGAGAATCACTGGAGACGATGGAAAATCACTTGTTGCAAATCGAACCGAACCCTGGATTTTAACTGGTTTTAACCCTGGTTTGCTCGTTGAGAATCACTGGGTTTTAACCCTTTGTTGCAAATCAAACCCTGTACCTTCTGAATTTTTTTGGATTTTAAGGCTTTCAGCAGAGAGAATTGGGGGCGTTTCTGAGGGTGGTTGCCCCTCTTTGCAAATCAATAGGCGATGATTCCTCCTAAGAAATCAACAACCCTCCTCCATCCATCTCTCTATATATACGTATATGTATCTATCTATCTATCTATCTATCTATCTATCTATGTGTGTGTGTATCTAGCTTTTGCTGGAACAGCAACCACAAGTTTATGGTCATGAATGGTTAAGTTTAATTGTGATTGAAAGAGTCCTAAAATTAATCCCGAAATTTAGTTTAGGGAACCAAACATGGGATTGACCGAAACACGGGATATCCCGATGTTAATCCTGCATGAATCAAACAAAGGATTGAGTGAGATTCAATACTAAATTAGTCCCATGACAAATAATCCTGGACTATCAATCCCACCTATTTTAGTCCGCGAATCAAACGAGGCCTACTTGTCATTTAAATATCAATCTGTCTATTCGTACGCACGCACGCGTATGCACGAATCTTAACCTTTCATTTCAACAAATCAATGGTTTGGATTTTAATTACTCTTTGACCGGTCAAAGAGCTTTCTTACCAGTCAAAGAGGGAAAAAAAAATCTGGACCGTCGAAAATGCTTTGGACAATCAAGATGCACTGTCCGTGAATTGTACGTACACGAACTTGCGTGTACATCGGTTTTTTGCTTAAATATATTTCATGTTCCTCTTGGCCACTCTCATGTTCTCATTATCCAAATATGTTTCTTCTCTATTCCCCAAATTTTTTGTTCTTTATTTTCCGAACCTTCATGTTCCTCTTTCACCAAGTCTTCAACCAAACTTGAACTCTATTTTTGTGATTCACTCAAAACTTTATCAAGAGCACCCGCTTGAGATTGAATTAGGGCGTCTACTTTTTGCTTCTTTTTGCTTCTTTTTTTCTTTTTTCGTGTCTAGATAAATCCTTTCAAGTTATTGTAAATTTAAAATTGGGCAGCTTATGAGCTTGAAATTGAGCCTTTGATTTCGAAGAAAACAATGGTACATCGTCGCGGCCTTAAAACCTACGTATTTTAGTACTTTCCCATTTAGTAAAATCAACATTTGTTAAAAATAATTCTCGTCATTAGCTGTGGAGAATATTTTCGCCTTAAAACCTATGTTTGGTTATTGTTTTAAGGCTCATGAATTAGCTGTGGAGAATGATGGGGAAATAATGAGGCAAACTCAAATTCTTTTCACGGATTAGACTCGTTGGTGGGTTTAGAATCGTTGGTGGTGGAATCATTTGCGCATTCCTTTCAAGGTCAAGACAGAGGGGTTTGCATGAGCTCCGGAGGAAGTGATCCTATTCAGAACTCAACTTTTTCAGGCAAGACAAATTGGGATCAAGATTTTCAATCAGACTATAGCGATGAATGCCAATCCTTTGATCTCATTTCTGCTGACCCTCTCATAAATTATGTGGAACTCAACCGTCAAAAGAGGAAAAAAATAACCAAACAAGGTCGTCGAAAGAAATCTTTTTCCTTATGGAGGCATAATACTTTGAAAGCTACTCTTTTTTCCAGGACGTATAGCTTGGATAAAAAAAGAGAACAAGTCGAGGAGGTTAAAGCAGGGTCCGCAGAAAATAAGGAGAAATGATAAGTCTCCTTTCATCCTTGGATCCTTTTCTTTGGGGGGAAACCGGCAATCTGAATCTAGGCCCTCGCAAACGTCTCTAGAGGCTGTCAACAACAGAGAGGAAAGGATGGAGGAAGATTATATAGCAACATTAACCACCGGGAAAAACTTTGGAGTAACCATTCGTCCAGAGGATGAAATAGTCTTAAAAGAAATGATCGAAGATGAGTTCAAAGCATTCTCTCAAAAGATTAAGCAATGGGAGGTAATCTATTGAGAGAAAAGGATCCTTCTAATTTTTTATGGTAGGTTGCGGCTGTATTCTGGCGTGGTAAGGGTTGAAATAGGATGCTTGGGCTAGCGTGAGCAAGCATATAGGGTATGGAGGGGCTGATCTTCGCGTGGCTCTTGTGGTGGCTGTTTTGGTTTTGATTCCCTTGGGTGTTTTTCGCTTTGGCTGCTTAGAGGATTTGGGTATTTCCTTTTTCCTTTTTTTTTTCTTTCATTCAAGCTCGGTTGGATATCCTCTCCCCCTCTCACTTCTCAGTGTACCCTTATCGAGTTTATTTAATAAATCTTCTTTTATCGATAAAAAATAATAATAATTCTCGTCATTTTTCTTCTTTATTCCAATCCTTACCCGCCTAAGAGCAAATCCAATGGGGGATGGATATCCAGTTGCATTGCCATTATACAACCAAAATTTGCAAATCATCAATCCAGTGCATAGCTATATTCAGTTGCAAAATGCATCAGTTGGATAATTGGTTGCAAATATAGAACCAAGGATGGCTATAGCCACATCATCAAAAATAACTGTCATCTTCACAAAACTAACCGGATTGTACCTGATTATGGCCGGAAAATCGTCGGAATGTGCTGTTGTCGCCGGAAAGTACTGCTGTCGCCGGAATCTGCTGTTGTTGTTGCCGTAAACTACTGTTGTCGCCATCAGAGGAGCCTGAGGCGACCTCGGTTTGATCATTCAACACCGGAAGGAAGGGTTTTGATCTACACAGAGAGAGATTTGGGTTTAATCGGAGCACAGGGGTTGGGTTTAATCGGAGCACAGAGAGAGAGAGAGAGGGAGGGTTTGATCGATCGGAGCACAGGGGTTGGGTATAATCGGAGGTCATCAATCGGACCGAGAGAGAGAGAGAGAGAGAGAGAGAGAGAGAGAGAGAGAGAGAGAGAGAGAGAGAGGGGAAAAGTGGGGAAAAGAGATGAGAGATGAGACAGAGAAGTGGCCAAGTGGGGCACATGTGTTGCAACGGGCAGATTTGCAACGGGCCGATTGTGCAACGGGCAGAATTTTTTTTTTGCTATAAATATAAGCCTCACAAAAATTTTCATTCATCCAATTTCTCCCACCCACAGATTAAGAAAAAAAATTTCATTCATCCAAATTCTCCCATCTTTTTTTCGTCACTTTCCATTAACCAAAAAATTATTCCACTGATTATGGCTTCGTCAAGAGGAAAATCTTTCACTCCCGAGCAAGACGAAGCGATTTATCGAGCTTATTTGTGCATTACTGAAGACCCGATTATCGGTAACTCCCAGCCACGAAGTCAGTTCTGGCAGCGGGTGCTACAACAGTATCAAGAAAAAACAAATGACGTTCAGCGAACTGAAGCAAGTATCAAAGCTCGTTGGCAAAACATCCAGAAGTGTTGCAACAAATTCCGTGGATGTTTAAGAAGTATTGAAGCTCTAAATCAAAGTGGAATGACCCATCAAAATGAGGTAATAAATTCGTCTTTTTTCTTTTGAACTTGTACTAATAATTTTTTATTTAATAATTAAATCTTGTTATCCAATATCCAGTATGATATGGCAAAGCAAACGTACTATGAAGATACTGTAAAATATTTCAGTGGTATGGATGGTTGTTGAGGCATCTTAGAACATGCTATTAAGTGGCAGGATATCACTCCTAGTGGGAGGAAAACAAAAATTCCTGAACCACCTCAAATTTCAGAGGGGATGTCATTCCCTTTTTCCCCTGAAGCAAGTCAAATTCCAAGCACTTGTTATGAGTCTCTAGATGCAGAAACCACTCCTTCAAGTGGAGGTACTGGTAGTGTGTCCTCGCCAAGGAAGAGGCCTGGTGGAAAGAAGCTAGCATAGGAAAAGAAAGCAAAGAGCAAGGTTCAAGAAGTTGAGAATGCGAGACATATTAATTTGTTGGAGACACTCAACAAAACTGTATCAGATAACCAATCTAGGAGGATTCAATTGGAAGAAAGGAGAGTTGCATCTCTAGAAAGGCAGACAATATGTGAGGAGAGGGAGACGGCGAGGAAGGAGAGGGAGACGGAGAGGAAGGATAGAGAGATGGAGGAAAGGATTATGCAGATGGACTTGTCTGTCATTCAAGACCCCCAAATGAAGGCTTATTATGAGCATCGCAAGGCAGCAATATTGGCAAAATGGGTCAACTCAACTTCCACAACTTATTATAGTGATCTACCCGATTATTGATTATTGTATTTTTTTTAATCTATTAATGTAATGCTTTGAAATTGGTTAATGAAATGCATTTAGCTAATTTCCACAACACGGGAAACGTATTACAATACAACACTCAAACTCAAATTATTTAGCTAATTTCCACAACACGGAAAACGTACTAGTACATTAAAAGTACAATTAATCTAAGCTCATGCTTCCTCTCCTCTGCGGGCCCAGAGGTGTTCAATAAGATCATTGCGAAGCGCATAATATGTCCCACTAGATCGTATCTTCTTGTTACGAGTCAAGAAGTCCGTGAATGTGGATGTTCGCTCTCGTGAGACTTGAAGTGGCCTCTCACGAAGTAGTTCAGCAGCTTCAACATCTTCTTCACCACGTTGGTACTCAATTATCATATTATGCAAGATAACACAGGCTTTCATGATGTAGTATAGATCTACCTGGTCCCAAAAACGAGCCGGGCAAAGCGTGCTTGTAGTACGCCAAATGCCCTTTCAACATCTTTGCGACGTGCCTCTTGCATTCTTGCAAAGTGAGCCTTCTTTCTGTCACTGGGCTCTCTAATGGTTTGGACGATAGTTGCCCATTTTGGGTAGATACCGTCAGCAAAGTAGTACCCCATGTCGTATTGCCGTCCATTTGTCAGGGCGGGAGGGGCACGACCGGCACGAAGTTCATCAAAGAGAGGAGACTGATCAAGCACGTTGATATCGTTAAATGAACCAGGCATGCCAAAGAAAGCATGCCAAATCCACAAATCATGTGAGGCAACTGCTTCAAATATGATGGTGGGCTTTTCAACGTGTCCAGTGTACATACCATGGTAAGCAGTTGGACATTTCTCCCATTGCCAGTGCATACAGTCCAAGCTGCCAAGCATCTCAGGGAATCCACGATCCTCGGCCACACGTAGGAGCCTTGCAATATCGGCTTCATTTGGAGCCCTCAGGTACTCTGGTTCGAAGATCTCCACAACTCCTCTACAAAATCTCATGAGCGATTCTATAGCAGTACTTTTTCCGATTTTGACATACTCATCAACACTATCAGCTGGCATCCCGTACGCAAGCATCCTCAGAGCTGCAATCATCTTTTGGATACCAGATAGGCCAACAGCACCAACAGCATCGGGCTTTTGGACGAAATAATCGTCGTGTTGCTGGAGTTGAGTCAAGATCATCTCAAATAGGGGTTTAGCCATCCGAAAACGTTGGCGAAAAAAAATTTCACTGAAAAAGGGATCTTTAGAAAAGTAATCCGAATGGATTCTTTCATTTGCAGCAGCCCTATCACGGCGGATGAAAGCCCGCCCGCTGACAGAACCAACATAACCCCCTTGTTGTTGGTTATGACGCATTTGCATTTGTTGATAGCTGCTCGCCATTACCATCTGCAGCATTGCAACTTCATCTTCATCGGAGGAATCTCCATCGAAATCTCCCCGCAGTATTCTTTTGCTTAAGTTGCTCATGATATTAGTTTGGAAAGGAAAATCAGTATGGCAGATGAGAATGATGTGGCAAATATACTAGTTTAATTGTGTATTTATAGAAAAATCTGGATAGAATGTTAGATGAGAATGTTAGGTGAGAATGTTAGATGAAAAAATATCTGGGGTAGAATGGTGGTTGAAATAGTGGAGGACGGAAAAAAACAAAAAACAAAAAACAAAAAAACCCTAATTAAAAACTATTTCCGAATGGGGGTTAAAAATTAGATCACAACGGGATTGAAAATAGCGTACATAGCTGAATTGGGGTTAAAAACGTAATTAAAAATGAGATGGTGGAAAAGTTAGTTAAATTTGCAACTGTTTGGTTCTATTTTACAACCTTGCATTGGAGACTGGGTTGCATTTTAACACCAAAAACCACTTTTTGGTGTCAAATTATAGCAATGGCTATAGCCATTTTCCATTTAGCATTGGATTTGCTCTAACAATCGAATAGTGGGAATCATCATGCAAGACCATATAATGGGTTCTGTACTTCTATATGTCACATGACACAGCGGTGAGCAACAGAAGTTGATCACACGACCAGATGTCCAGATCCATAGGACTTTCACGCGCCACCGCTCGAACGCAGAGACGCACGTTGCTTTTAATGGACGGTGGACTTTTATTTTTTTTTTGAACTCCGACGGTGGACTTTTATTTGGGACCATCCATTATGGAGTATTATAGAGAGAGAAAGTGAAAGAGAGAGAAACAGACAAAATCCCCCCAGGATAAAGATATGGGGACAGAAGTTGGGGGACCGAAAATGTACCGATCGCACACGGGGATCCACTTTTGGGTCCCACACGAGTGATTCGAACCGTTCATTATTCTTAGAACATTTTTCCGAGGGGCCCCACCAAATTTCAGCTCAATCGGACGGTTAAAAGTGCTGAAGGAGAGGTGTTGTACTAGCTCGTAGTCGCACGTTTGACTTGTGGTTTTGGAAAAAACTGAAAACGAAAATTGCAAACAAAATCTTGTCCGTAAAACCCACCAAAATTTTCCGGAGATGAATAAAAAGTAGCAGTAAGCAGAAACAAAAAAGCACAGAACTTCTCGAAAAATCTCATCTTGAATCCAGTGGATCTGGTCCGTGAGACGAGGTAGGCTCCACTCACCTCTCTCTCTTCCTTTTCTCTCTCTCTCTGTCTCTCTGTTTGCTAAATTTAGCACTGATTGTTAACCTTTTGATTTTGAAGCTAATTAATCTCTCATCTCAGCTTGATGATACCCAGGGGGAATTAATAGCGTCTCCCGATTCACTTCCTCTGTTTCGTTTCTGTAATTCCAGGTACCCACCTCTCTCTCTCTCTCTCTCTCTCTCTCTCTCTCTCTCTCTCTCTCTCCATATATATGTATGTATGTATGTATGCGTCATTTGTGGATTGTTTTGGGTTTTAATTAGCTGGGCTTGATTAATATGGATGTAATTCGTTGGTAATTCATGATTAGGGTTTGAATTTTTTCAGTCTTTGGATGTGCTTTTGACTTTTTTTTATGGAGGATATTATGTTTTTTATGCCTTGTTGGATGCAGGGTAAGAAAAAAGGAAATTAGGGGTTTTTTGAACAGTCAATATCACCGCAGCGTGTGATGAAATTCAAAGTTTTTAATTATTTTGCTTGGATTTTCAGCAATAATTTAGGGCTGTTCTGTTAAGGCATAGATAGATTTTTAAATAATACTTCCTATTTGAACTCTGATGTCATTTCCAGTTAATTAAGGAAAGCAATTTGCCAATTTAATCCAATTCCCAAAGGGAAATGTTTGCGTGTAGTCGTTTCACGAACGATTTTTTATTAATTTGCTTGAGAAAAGTTTTATCGGATTAGGATGAATTGTAAGGTTCACCATCATATGAGAATCTATGGCATAGGATTCTTGAATCACTCCTTTTTGTATTGTTCATTTTGTTTTTAAGGAGAACTACAAGTTTGCATCTTTTTCGACGAAATGGAATGTTTGTCTTTTGGAAGGGAGTTCCTGATTGGTCTAATGCGATATATTATGGCTAAATTAGACGTAATGGCTTTTTCGTTCTTTATGAGGGTTGAACTTATGATTCATCACAAGTAGACTCTTTCGTCTCGACTATTGGTACTGGTTGGCCAAACCATTTCTTTTTGTTTGATAAGAGAACAATATTCCACTATAAAAGACTTGAGATTTAGGGAGTAGATATGAATGAATGGTTACCAATTATGTCACTCCGGTGTATATAGTATGGACCATTTTGGATGATCAAAATCCAAAATGGATGCTGTTGTTGCGTATAACAACCATACGAGGCACAGTTCATTGATGTGACGGTCTTGATGAAGTGATTGAACATGTCAGTTATAGTCTCAGTCAATTGCAAGATAGTATGATACAAACGAAAGCATTAGTGACCTTGTTTGAATCAGGATTCTTAATGAACTTACTCGAAGAAACGGGATAATCAGGTTCCCACCTTTTTAGTTTAGGAAAGTAAAATTTTCATTAAACGAAACAGGTACAGGCGCTAAGGGGCAGACCCCAGAACTAGAAACAACGGAATATTATACTTCTAGCTCATGGCCAACCGAACAAAACAACACACAAGCACCAGCTACGGACTACTAACACAAGCACCGCCAAGATGGACAACACGGCAAAAGAAAACAGTGCTAGCAACTAACAACTGAACCAAGCCATACTCCATTACACAGATGACAAAACCTTGGGTGAGAGGATTTAAATTTCAAACACAAAAGTCTATTCTGGCCCGTGTGCTTAACATGCCTCCAAAAGTGAATGCATCTTCTAAAATCTTTAACAATAGCATCGAAAACCATGGAAGCACCATCAGCCACACCTTGGAAGATTATTGCATTCCTTCCCTTCGAAAGATGGTAATTAGGTTTCCACCTTGGAACTTGAAAAACATTTTCCATGTAAAGAGTACGTCCTATTGGTTTCGACATTCACTTGAGGAAGTCCGGGTTAAAGAGGTTTTCAAAATTAAATAAATGGGATCTGCAGAAAAAAATTGGCTTTTTACGTTCTTCTTTTGTTGAGTTTAATTATCATTTTTCTTATACTGTCAGAGATTATCAGATTACTTTGCTTGACACCATCATCTTCATGAATGGACTTTGTTTGGCCATAATTTCCGCCCTTCTCCTTGTTTTACATTCAGGATGTTCCATTTTAGATTGTTCTTCTTCTAATTTAGTTCTGGTAACATGTACTTCGATTTTAGATACCTACTTGGCTTTCATTAGCACTTTATCGGGATGGAGGATGTGAAAAAGGCTGGAGATAATTTCCCCCCTGAATCTGTGGTACCTTCACAATCATCTCCCCAGAACAAGGATCATTTGAACAATGAAGCTCCAACTAACCAAGATACTAATGGACAAGCAGAAGCCAACACTAAGCAACTAGTGATAAATGGTTCTACATCAGCATTACGAGATGAAACAGGAGAGGTTGTGATAGAAGATGCACCCAAAGTCGAGCAGACAGCTTCAATCCCGTTAAATGAGGTTCTGGATACATTGGAGTCTCGAAAAGATGAAACAGAAGCGAAACCAGACACATTAGATCCACAAAAAGGAGATGCGAATAGTATCACGGAACCCATTCCATCATGTCCCTCAGAAGCAAAACCAGATGATTCTTTGAAAGAGCGATCTGAAGAAGGCGGCACTGAGAAACACCATCAATTATTGTCATCAAATCAAGCTGCGATTGAAACGGGTGATCCCTTTGACGCTTCCAAACATCTTAAGAAAGTTGTCACCAACAGAGGTCAGATCGATACAGCAGCACCTTTTGAATCTGTGAAAGCGGCTGTTTCCAAGTTTGGGGGAATCGTGGATTGGAAGGCTCATAGGGTCCAGACGGTTGAGGTACATTTTTTTTCCCTTCCTAATTCGTTATATTACTATCTACGCTGACCAATGGCTTGGAAAACGCGTACTTATCGAAACCGAAATAAGGGGGTGTACTACTGTCATTTTCAAGTTCCAACTACATTTCACAACGTAGAATGAGTGATACTCTCACATCATTTCAATTTCCAGCAACATTTCACAACGTTTTTTGGATATATTTTTTACTCCAGTTTTACCTCTTTTGGTGTCCTTGTGTGAGGATTTCTTAAAATAGAAAAAGAAACTTGAATATGCTTTTTCTTTTGGCTTGCTTCCAAAATAATGGTTTGGTACAGCATTTTGTTCATTATTGCATTGTAAGAGTTTTTTTTTTTTTTCTCCCTGGAAAAGATCAAATTTTGAGAAAACCTAATTAGATGTGTTCGAAATCTCGAAAACCACTTTTTCCCAGAGAAAAACAAACCGAATACGATTAGTGTTTGTGTTTTCAGAAACAGTATCTGAAAGGGTTTGAAAAACTGATTATGGAACAAGATGTCCTTTTTATAAATAATACCAACTCAGAAGTTACTCTGCTGGTCTATGCAGAGGCGCAAGCTTATAGAAGAAGAACTGGAGAAAGCACAAGAGGAGATCCCATTGTACAAAGTACAGTCCCAGGCGGCTGAAGATGCAAAATCTCATGTGTTGAAGGAGCTAGACAGCACTAAGAGACTCATCGAAGAATTGAAACTCAACCTCGAACGAGCACAAACCGAAGAGAAACAAGCCAAACAGGACTCCGAACTAGCAAAACTCCGGGTAGAAGAGATGGAGCAAGGGATTGACGATGATGCCAGCGTGGCGGCAAAGGCCCAGCTCGACGTGGCCCGGGCCCGCCACATGGCCGCCGTTTCAGAGCTCAAATCTGTAAAAGATGAATTGGAAGAACTCAGAAAAGATTATGCATTATTAGTGAATGAGAAAAATCTAGCTGTCAAAAGGGCTGAGGAGGCTGTTTCTGCTTCCAAAGAAGTTGAGAAAACAGTAGAGGAACTGACGATTGAACTGATAGCAACTAAGGAATCATTGGAATCTGCCCACTTGGCCCATTTGGAGGCGGAAGATCATAGGATCGGAGCTGTTATGGCGAGAGAGCAAGATAGTCTCAATTGGGAGAAGGAATTGAAGCAAGCAGAAGAGGAGCTAGAGAGACTAAACCAGCAGATTTTGTCGTCTAAAGATCTCAAATCAAAACTAGACACTGCCTCGGCATTGCTTGTGGAATTAAAAACCGAATTAGCGGCTTATATGGAATCAAAACTGAAACAGGAAAATGGCGGAGGTGAGTTAGAAGAATCGGAGAAGAAAACTCACAGTGGCATACAAGCGGCGGTTGGTTCAGTGAAGAAAGAACTTGAAGAAGTGAGACTCAAAATAGAGAAAGCCACTGAGGAAGTGAGATTCTTGAAGGTAGCAGCCACATCATTGAAATCGGAGCTTGAGGAGGAAAAGTCGGCGCTTGCTGCCATTAGTCAGAGGGAAGGAATGGCAGAGGTGGCTGTTGCATCTCTCGAGGTGGAGCTGAGCAGGGTTAAGTCGGAGATTGCCATCGTCCAGATGAGAGAGAAAGAATGGAGAGAGAAGATGGTGGAGCTGCCGAAGCAACTACAGGAGGCAGCTCATGAAGCAGACAAAGCCAAATCAGTGGCCCAAACAGCCCGCGAGGAATTACGAAAGGTGAAAGAAGAAGCCGACCAAGCCAAGGCGGCAGCGAGTACTGTAGAGAGTAGAATACTGGCAGCTAGAAAGGAGATAGAGGCGGCAAAGGCTTCAGAGAAGCTGGCATTGGCGGCAATCAATGCTTTGAAAGAGAGTGAATCAGCTCAAACTGCCACCGACAACGTGGATTCCCCGGCTGGAGTCACGCTGTCTCTAGAGGAGTACTACGAGCTTAGCAAGTTGGCCCACGATGCAGAGGAGCAGGCCAATATTAGGGTGACTACTGCCGTCTCCGAAATTGATATCGCAAAGGGATCCGAGTTGAGAAGCTTGAAAAGGTTAGAGGAAGTGAATGAAGAGATGGCAGCGCAAAAGGAGGCGCTTCAAATCGCACTGCATAAGGCTGAGAAGGCGCAGGAAGGGAAGTTGGGGGTAGAACAGGAATTGAGAAAGTGGAGGTCAGAACACGAGCAAAAGCGAAAAGCGGGTGAAGCGGTTCGTGGGGCAGTAAATACGATAAATCCGAATAAGAGTCCCAGGGCTAGCTTTGAGGAGAGAAAAGAAACTAAAAGTTTTGCGCAGGTGCCAGATTCCGCTGTACCACCTGTTCATCAGAGGTTGAGCCCAAAGGCTTATGCGCCCGTAAGTAACACTGAGACTGAATCCTCTCCCGAAGTGAAGATGGTGAAGAAGAAGAAAAAGTCGTTCTTCCCTCGGATTTTCATGTTCTTGGCGAAAAGGAAAGCACATAAAGCTAAGTCAATGTAATATTCCACGACGGTATTGCATTCTTCCTTTTCTTCATTTTTCTTCGCTGTGAAATAGAAATTGCATACATACTGAAAGGGTTTTTCTGTTGTAAATGGTGGGTTATGAGTTCTGTATAATAAGTTCATATCATTATATTCGTCATGGAGGGTTTGGAAGGATTAAATAAGTTTGATTTTCGTGCTTGATCTGGGAAAGAGAGAGAATGGGTGGTTTTGTTATGTATCTTTCTCTTGTGACACTGAAACGTTTGCCCTGTTGATTTTGTATGATTCTTGCAAAGTTTGTTGTAAATAAAGAATTTGAGTTCTCTGGGGTCATTAGTTTGTTCAATATTGTGAAAAATTCGAATATCGATTTTCTCGTTTCAGACCTCATTTGGTTACCGAATTCAATATGGCCAGATAAACTGAGAATAGATTATACTATCTGGATAGCATGTCCCATGGGATAGATGTCCCCCTCTAGAATAGACCATCTCCTCCGGGATAGATTGTGCCTGTTTGTTTGGAGTAGTATCAGGGGTAAGATTATCCCTCTTCTCAGTAAATTGGCCGGGATGCCCCCATGGCTCATCCGGTTTTGCTTTGTGACTAGGTTTCCAATAGAATAAATTTTGAGTGCCGGGCGGGCACCATGCGTCCGTTTCTGAGCACCCATTCCGACCATCCAAAATAGTTTTTGGACGGCTCAAATTTATTCACTCTCCTTTCTTCTCTTTTTCCTTTTAAATCTGGACCGTCCAAAAGTGTTTTGGACGGCCGACATGGGTGCTCGGACGTGGACACGGACACGTGGTGCCTGCTTGGCACCCAAAAATTGCTTGTTTACAATATGTCCAACAATGGAAAATATTCGCTGTCGCTACTCTGAAACGTGTCATAAATTTGGGATTACATGTTAAGAGCCACATAGGGTATCGAACATGAGTCATAGTTCAAATCTTTGTTAATCTATTTCTTGTATTTCATGTTCCTGATGCTAGAATATATATCCGACGAAGTAGAACCATCTCTATATCACACAACAATAATACACGCTGAAAGGTTCGGCTTAGTTCTCCAAAAAAATTTAGCAACCAAGTTGCTAAATTTTTTTGGAGAACTTAGCCTGACATGTGAGCACAGAGCTAGACAATTGTACACGCTGAAAGACTTCCTGTGAGCACCGAGTACATGTACTAGTGTAGCAGGAAGCCAGGAAGTTTCTCCTGCCCAACTATAGCCTTTTGCATAATATACCTAAATTGAATCTCAAACGAATTTGTGACATAGTTGATGGGAGTTTCGAGTTAGTCGATCAAATGATCGTTTTACATTCATGGACTAGATCCAGAAAACGTTTGGATAATAGTTCTGTGCCAGGGATCGGAGAGGTGATACACGAGGTTGTCGATAGGGCCAACATGAGTGACCTGTGCTTGCACGAAGAAGCCAAGCATTGCTACCATTGCGAGCCTTCCTGCAAAATAGGAAGGAGGCATGAGTTAAATCACACCATGGAATCCAAAGGGGAGAGGGAGAGGGAGAGGGAGAGAGCATATGGGAAATTGGAATCAGTCGAAAGGAACCATTCTTGATCTCTTTCAGCTTCCATTCATGAGCATTCTTTATGTCTTTAGCG
This sequence comes from Vaccinium vitis-idaea, assembly GCA_963854785.1. NCBI lineage: Eukaryota > Viridiplantae > Streptophyta > Magnoliopsida > Ericales > Ericaceae > Vaccinium > Vaccinium vitis-idaea. The sequence continues at coordinate 30,683,469 of OY978226.1, read as the reverse complement.
AGGCCTAGAGGATTCAGCAGAGGGCCGCCTGGGTATCTATTTAATGCAGGCCAGAAATGTTAAGAGACTTCTTGTACCATTGTAACGAAATCCGGTCAGTGGCAAAAAAATTGGGTTGGAGAAAGAATTTCCAAATTGAAATCCGACCCGAAATTGGCTGACATTTTCTACTGGGAATCGGGTCAAAAGGGATTGTTTTAGTCTGGGATACTTACCCAGGTTCTAAACCTTCTAGTGCAGCTTCTATCCCAAAGAAAGAGCCATCTCTAGCTTGAGATCCTGGATTTGTGAAGTCCATGTACCTTTTGGTTTCAACAAATCTGCAGAAAGTTAAAACAAATGGGAGAAATGAACAAGAAAGAGAGATCAGATAATTTTTGTTTCATTCAAACGTGACAAATGCCAGCAAATCAGTGATTCTAGCGCATAAAAGCCAATAAATGTGTTCATACCCCATCAAGATTAGTTGCACAATGAATAGAGTTCTGGTGCTGGCAAATGGAAATTTTGTGGCACCAGCTTCATACCACACCGGCAAATCGACAAGTCCTGTTACCCGGAACAACTGCAACAACAAACTCAGAACCAACACACGAGAGAGAGAAAGCATAATTGTATCTGGAAAGGCAATGAAGTAAAGAAAGAGAGTCTAAATGGGAAATGTGATAAATTAAGGGGTTTTTTTTTTTTATGACGAAGGAACTACCCCTAGGAGGGCCACTAATTGGACCCGCCTTAAGAGTGTAAACCTCCGGATGAGCCGAAGCAACCACCGCTCTGACCCACCAGATAATTCGTGATACCTGCCCTAGAGAGGAATCAAACCCTGGCCACTTGGGAGCAAGGCTTGACACCTTCCGCTGGGACAAGCCCAAGGGTGATGATAAATTAAGAAGTTATACATGGGGATATGGATATTTTTGCAGTCACTCACGTCAGTAACAAGAATTCCAGCAACTCCAGCCATAGCAAACCGAGCATGAACCAACTCAGCCTGCACATACCACTTCAAGCTTTCAGGGTCCTCACCAAGTCCAAGTGGGTCGAACCCAAAATCTCCAGCTAGGCTATAGAGTCAAGCAAACAAATGAAGAGTTAGGCTCCCTTACGAATATACGTGCATTTCAAATGAAGAGATTTGATGTTCAATCTTAATTAGAATTCACAAGGTTTAATACTAAGTGGCAGATGGATTAGAAAGAATAGAGATGCATTTTGTTGGGATTATTGTGACCACGATCCTTAACAAGAAGGATTTCAAATCACTCCTCTTAAACAGTTCTTATAATCTGTCGATAGATGTAAATCTTTTTAAATTTACGAACTTCCAGGACACTTTTTCTGATAATACCATCATCAAGGAGATGGGTTTGGAGATGGAGACTCATTTGTCAAACCCATCATCAAGGAGATGGGTTTGGTGGTGGAGATGGAGGAGGAGATAAATTAGTAAACCTCAATTTGAGCTCCTCATGAAACATTCATGTCAAATCCCTTCATTTGAAATCCACAACAATCCAAATGGACACTTTCTAACCAAAGAATAACAACACCAAACTATCATGAACTTGTTGAATCTGGACAAAGAGATGTATCGTGTATTTTGGGGAGCTTACCTTCCATCCAGGTAGGAGGGAGGGTCAAGGCCAGGAAGCCACGTGGGGCGTTGCTGGGCTTGAACCACAGCTCGAGAGTAATGTCTTCCATATCCTTTTCTAGCAGGCAAATATGTTATCCATGATTTGTCAGTGCTCTTCCCAAGGAAAGCCGAAGAAGACGATGAAGAGCAGGGCAGGAGTTGAAAGCTTCTTCCAACTGCAAAGGCCATATTTTCCCTATCTGCAAACCTCCAAATTATGGGGCATATAAAATACAAGGTCCTGAACATCCAAAGTAACCAATTAGGTGGCATGACGGAAAAGATAGCATGGGACCACTTGCCCCAACTCTTTTTAGCCACTGGTTCGAACTAATGGATTAAAAACCAGCTACACCTGAACTGCTTTAAGTTGGCTCCCTCGCCATATTCTCCATCAATTTAGCAGAAAATCCTCTAAATTAATTCAAAATCAACCAGAGAATAAATACGACATAAATATTAGAAGATGGAAGTGTAAGAGACTAAGAGTATTATCCATGGTAAAAGTTGCGCTAAGAACTTTCCATTACAGGGGTAAACAGAACAAGGAAATAGCAAGTTAATGAATCCTAGAGTTAGAGACAAATGCTCGGACGAACTATGAAGTTACATGAATGCGTTTTAATCCCTTATATTAAAAAATGCAAAAGAACAAAAACTGTCTTGTAAGGAAACTGGAAAAGCCAAATCCCAAAGGCGAATTATTCAGTATCTGATCACCATTCAAGAAATTATCGCCGCAGGAATAAAATGGATGTTGGGCAGTCACATAATACGGTGGCAGTCGTAGAAATTATAGAAATGCATAAAACGGAGTCCGTGCAACATGTCCATTTCAACTTCTTCCTCCAAACAAACATTAACGCTTCTACCAAAGCATTATAAGTTTACAACAAGAATCAAATGCCTATTGCTGAATCAAACCACTTGCGACAAGGTCTCTGAACATACTGAAATGAGTACAATTAGAAAAGCCAATCTTTCCTGAAATGATAAAACAACAATTCGCCATACACTAAAGGCTCTACAGAGAGCATCTGAAGAAACAGCTAGACTAATGGAACTAGTTTAAGCGTGTCGTTGGCTGCTAGATATACTGAAAGAGCTAACTTTCATGGGAGTAGCAACCACAAGAGGAGCTTCAGGTGAATCACTGACTGCAAATTTATCATGCATGAAGCGACTATCAACTATAGAATCATCTTTTAGTACTATCTTGTAGCAGTAACAGCTCTTCAACCCCACCTGATTTCTGTAGCACTCATGTGAACCATCCTTCACCTGTTGGAAGTTCCAAATCACACTAAATTTTCCAACTGTAGCAACTAGATGACGCTCCTGCTTTCCATTCTCCGTCACCTAAGCAATTTTGTGGCATTGTCAGAATCAAACAGAAAGATCACTTTAGAAACCAAACGCAGGCACTAACACTAGGCTCACTAAATTTGTACCGCTAATTCCCACAAATAAGCATCAAAACAAACAGAGTTAACCAAAAAGAGTTAAAAGGAAACAACTGAGATTAGAAAGAAAAGTAAATAAGCACTGGTTCGCTTTCAAAGAAAAGAACATATTCAAATCACTGTCAAGATCAGATCTACAGCAGTTAATGTTGTGCACCTAGGACCTAAACAAGTTTTAGCGGGACAGATGCAATCAAAATAAGTATAGAGTAAAATAAATGATGTATGAAGCCACTTCATTTGCCAAAGATCAACCAATGCATATCCATATCATTTGTTGGAATAATAGTATAATGCAAAAAAATTTAAAATAGGGACAATCTTTCTTCTTACTCAGTAAACAGTCAAATTGGTTTGTGAAGTTCTGTTAAAATCGACTTTTGGTTCCTTGAAGTATTACTAATGCAAGATGAAAAAAATGGGAGAAGACGCAAGTGTTGGCGTCTGACATGCAACGAGTGCTGTTGCCTAACAGGTGACGAGTGCTGGTGTCAAAACATGGTCCGATGGAGACACATTACTTTTTTAGAAGTGTAGAGCTTAGACAATCAGCTATGAACCAACACTGTTGGCATATCAGAAGCACATCCCATGTTATGTAATTAGGATTTCGACACTGACAAGAAACCAAAACTGAGACTATTTCAAAGAACATAAATAGCAATCAAGAATATGGGGAATCCCTTAACATACAATTCTTAACATTGACTACACAGAATCGTAACCACAACCAGAAACGCTAACATGACACAGTTCACAGGAAATTTGAAAGGCTATTTGACATATACTAGTTTTATGTAAGTAGCAGGGAAAGAAGTTAAAGCATAACAAGAACAAGCTTTCAATACAGACAAGCAGCCTAGCTATCAAAGAATAAGCAAACTGCGACTATTTCAAAGAACACAATTAGAAATCAAGAATGCGAAAATCCCTTAAAATACACAGATTCTTAACATTGACTAAACAAAATCATAACCACAACCAGAAACACTAACATTACATGGATCAAATGAATACTAAAAAGGCAATTTGACAAATACTTTTATGTAAGTAGCAGGGGAAGAAGTTAAAGCACAACAAGGACTGCAAATACAAACAAGTAGCACGAGGCAAGAAAGGCAAAGAACACATACCCATGAGAATTGGGCACCACGAAACTTATTGTTAACCCCAGCCATATGGGAATCAAGAGGATTCAGCTTTAACAATCTGGGAGCCGAAATTCTATTTCCCATGCGACCAGAAAACCCGGTTTTTGTCTTCCCATCCTTGTCAGTAAACAAAGAGCAGATAAGGATCAAGTACGTATCAGTCGTGCCCAATATCCACTTCCCATCAAATGTAACATCCACATGAGTGATAGGTGAACCAAGGCCTGGAAAAGCAGTTTTCGCCTGCCTCATGGAATTGCTCGAATACAATCGGATCTTCCCATCAATGGAACCCACAACAATTGATCCATCGCCAGTAGTAGCAAAGCACTGGAAATTTGTTCCTCTAGAGAACTGATGCCCCTGTGTCCAATTCAATACTGGTGCACTGGCAGTCGCAAGATCTTGAACAATCCCATTCCTATCCCTCATATCCCACCTACAAAGCCTGTTATCATCCAACCCTAAAAAGGTTGATCCAGATGGATCCATTTGAGCCCCCTTATTATCATTCGTAATGTCCCTCATCGTAATATCAGTACCATCTTTCCCAAACTTCCACTCGGTCACAATCTTACCTGTTTCGATATCAAGCTGATGTAGCCCTGTTGTACGCAGCTTCCCATCAGTCGCAGGGCTCATTAACAACATATTCGTCTCGGCCCTCATCAAAAGAGCCTTTTTAGGAGTCGAATGCACCGTAGTACTTGATTGTCCTCCAAAATTAACATAAACCCCTTTCCCATGAATCCCATGACTAAAATTCCTCACCACTTGAACACCCGAATCACTCACTAAAAAGCTGTTGTCCAATGCTCCCAATGCCAAGCTCTGTATCTTCCCACCACTATCTGCCGCCTCCTCAAACTCCTCCCTCAAATTCTGACTCGCTCGAACCGGAGGGCTTTTCCATGAACTATTATCATCTGCATCTTCCCACATTGAATCATCTGCCGTTTCTGGCTTCGCCCACCCGATGAAATCCTTCCCGTACACCTTAACCTTGTTCCCATCCGTCGGTTCAAACCCATATGTGTTCTCAAACAAACAATCTTGAAACCTGGTTAAGAACCCCTTGTAATCCTCCTCATCGAAGAACTTCATTGCCCAAACGCCTTTGGACACGAAATCGACCCGTTTCTGCTCTCCGAAACTCTTCAGTTGCACTTCGGCACAAACCCTAGCTGAAACCCTAGTCCCAACTTTCAAAACCCACACCGAATCTCCATCTTCTTCTTCCTCGTCATTCTCATCCTCCTCCTCTCCGTCGTCGTTCTGGGAGGTTTTGACGAAGGAGAAGGAGGTGAGTTTGTCCGCGACGATCCATTTGGAATCTGCGGTGTTGCCGCCCACGTGGTTGTAGAGTTTGACGGCGTTTTTGAGATTAGGGTTTGTGGAAGGGTACTTGAGCTTTAGGGCTTTGAGCTTGGCATCGACCTCGTCCAGAGACGACGGCGTTTTAGATCTGTGTTCTTCATCAGCATCTTCGTAGGTCTCTTCTTCTTCTCCTTTTTCTCGTTTTGGGGTTTGTTCGTCTTCGCTTTCTTCTTCGGAATCTGAGATGAGATCATCGCGACTGTGAGACGCGCCCATTTTCGGCGATAGATAGAGAGAGAATGAGTGGAGATGAGAGAGAAAAATGAGGTTTGTGGAGAGCGTTGAGGAGAGAGAAAGGGGTTTCTGGATCGGGGTGATCTGAAGACGAAGAGCGCGAAATTGAAAATTTGAATTTTGGAGCGTTGAGGAAATATTGGGGATTATTTTTAGGGTTTTCGACGGAGATTCGTTTGACACCGTTAACTGGCTCTAAAATGGGAGAAAAAGTTCAGACCGTCCAAAACACAATATTTTATTATTGTGGTGAGACGTTACGGATACCACGTAAAATTCTACGTGGTACTCTATTTGCACCAAAGTTTTTCTCATAGATTATGGTGTACAAAAGTTTGGATTGTTGAGGGTATATTGGGAATTTTTTATTAGAGTTTTCGTTTGTCTCGTGTAAACTTCTTTCAACTTTAATCCATATGTTTATAATACAGTATTTTGATTCACCTCTTTAATCTACTCCTATATGTTTATAATATTTTGATTCATCTCTTTGAGAAAAAAAATAATGTAAAATTGTATCCTGAATCTAAGGGAAAATAATGAAAAGGACATTACAAAAAAAACGCTACTGGGACCTCATTCAGTGTCTCGGGCACAACGTGGCCTAAAGCTCTTCAACATGGTTAGCATATACAAAATTACAATGAACCAATAACCATACACTTTAGGCTGAGTTTTCTAAACGATTTTATCAAAGATTAAATCAAGGGTTGATAAATCCTAAAAAGTTGAGATTTCAAATCTCTTCCCCATTATTTTCACTAATGAAATTTTTAAGTTTTTTTGGCTTTTCACGTTTTTGAAAACATGTCATTGTCCTCACATACATCAACTAAAAAGCTCAAAAAAAGAAACAAAAAGAAGAAGTTGGTTTATGTCGAACACTCCATCCTTGAGAACTAGCCCTGTTTTGATGAATTAATCTGGAAATTTTTGCTCATTTCCTGTGGTCCTTTACTGTATGTTATTGTTAGGTTAATCCGGTAGAAAGACAAACAAGGAAAACCTGCAATTGTAGTCCTAGACTACTAGTAAAATGGGCATCCGAAAATCTTAAAACCTGATTTAAATTTGTCAATCCAATGCTTAAAACGGTGCTTTTCTGGAACTGGGCCGTCCGTTACTTGAATGGACGACCTAGATTTCAAACAAATTATTCACGCAAATAGTTCTCCTATACAGGATTGCTTTGAAAAATCTGGGTCGTCCATCCAAGCAATGCACAGCAGCAACCCCCGTCCAGCTTTTCTCTTGGTGATAGCAACGGTAGCGCAAACGCTTATTTCAAAAGCAGAAAGTGGAATCGAAATTTGTTAGGGAACATAAAAAAAACCACGGGAATTCTCTTCCGAGCCGGCCAACCTAGAATGTGTAGAAAATATGGAGACAATTTTTTTTTTTTAAATAACCGGATGTCCAGACCAACAAAGACGATAAATAAATTTTTTATTTCAATTTTTTTTTCCAAATTACAATTTTAATACATCCAAGATATTGCAAAGTGAAGTTATTACTCTCTTGTCTATATGAAGCTACACAAATTGCCTTCAACATTTACATTTTCTGCTATTTCTCCCACACAGCATAGTCATTGCCAGAAGTGGAAACATGATATTCAGGTGGGATCAGATTTCCAAGATCAAGCTTTGGCCCAATTTTGACTATGATTTTGTTATCTACCATCGCCACATAGAGATCAGAATCAGAGGCCATGATCTGCACTTTGCTTGTTTCACTAATCCCATTCCTTGCCCTAATTGAAGTCAGTTTAGCAATTTGGTCCTTCAGCCCCCAGTCAAAGAAGTGGTCATAAAACTGCAAATAGTAAAAAGCACTAACTCCACTTAGCAAAAAACAATACTTCCTCGAAACATGATTCAAATACAGTAACACACACTAATATAGCACCACTTAATTTGCCATTTTGAAAATGTCATTGTCCAGTTTGGCTTACTGCGATTTCATATTACTCTTTTAAACACTGTTGCTCTACATGTTTTTTTTTATTATTAAACTTCAAGTATCTGGGCCAGTTTACGTACATCTTAATTAATTTTGGGGGTCCAATTTCAGCGTTCACTTGCGGAGAGTCTAATTAAAGTCGGAGAAAAACTTTGTATGGACTTACCCCAAAAGAGTTACCTGAGAGGTTTCGAATATGAGAACTTAATAGGGAATAAAGCCAGACAACCCCTTGGGATTATATTACTCTACTAATTCAATGTCATTTTGAAACCACAAATTTGACATTAACAAGCGTGGTGCAAAAGTTTGGCGCAAAAAATGAACGCTGCCAAAATTTATCTAGAACTTTGGCTCACTAATAGAGCTCATATTTTCGTTTGCCGACCATATTAGTTTTGGGTGGATATAGTTTGAGGATTGAGGAGAGATATTACAAAACGGCAGATATGTATATTAGGGCAATATGTTGTAGATGGCTTGTTTGAGTAATTTATAGAAGATGAGATATAAACATGCTTGGTTTGTTTTGGGGTGAATATGAGTAGGTGGATATAAAATTAAAAGGGGTCAATGACATTTTTGTAATTAAGAAGCCGAATATGAAGCTGAATATGATAACGATAGGGCGAGGGGTGGGATTATTATATCCGGCTCCTCCCCTATGTACAATCCGGCTGGATTTGTAATCCGGCTAATATTTCACATACCAAACCCCCGATATATGTGGGCCCATAATATCATATCCAGCAGATAACATATTTGACATCCATATCCCGTCGGCAAACAACCCACAAGGAGCTTATTGTTAATGTACACAATGACATCCACAAGGAAAGGAGGTAGAAAATTACCACGGATGGAATCCCAGGATGCGTGAGAATGTAAGCATATCCCAGCATAACTTTATCCGACGGAAACGGCCAAAGCTTCTGAGTAGAACCCGTATCATGATTATCAATAAACGTCACAGCATTCCCGGGTAAAACCCCGATCAATCCGGGCGGGTTCCCATTCGGATCCTTCAACCTCCACAGCTCCCCTTCCACAGCTGCTTGTAGCACCCCTTTAGTAGTAAAATCAAACGCCCTCAAAACCCCACCACCCGCACCCGAAACCCACTTAACCAAATTAGTCCGGTGCGGGTCCTGGTTATAAACCGGCTTCCCGTCCGACCCGTAATCCAACGAATCCCAAACCTCCCCGACTGCGAAACCCGGGGCAGTTTTGTCCATATAGATTTTCATTATGCCCGGTGAATAACCCTTGGCGAAATCCAACCTCCACCCGTCAAACCCGATTTCCGACCTTTTTTATCAGCAAAAACAAATTCATTAGCTAAACAAAATAAAAACCAACCCGGCTATGCGTAAGTACACGCACATGTAAATTATGCGCACGAACACATCTGAACCGTCTATTTCAGGAATCGATGGTCCGGATTTAAAAATAATAATTCTTCCATATAAGAGTTGGAAGAGTTTTTTTTAAATCCGAACCGTTGAAAACACACACGGACGGTCAAGGTGCACCGTCTGTGCATATTTTGTACACTGTACACATCGAATTTTTGAATAAAAATCATTACAATAGGAAAAGAAATGAGTCCGATTTCGGACCTTAACCAGTTCATCCAATCGGATAGTTCTGTTTGGACACGGGGGTTAAGGTGGTCCATGTCGGGTGCGGGTTCGAAGTCCATGCCAGTGTCGGGATTCCCTGTGCCGTCGGAATACTGGGTGTCATCTTTACAAATGAAGGATGGGCCCCAGTCAAGACGGTCGTCGGGAGTCCCGCCTTCAAAGATGCACCAGATGCCTCTGCTATCTTGTTTTTCGGCTGTTCTGTGGTTTATTACTATGTCCGCGATGCACTTGATATTGTTGTCGTGGAAGGATTTGATTAGGGTTTGGAGTTCGATTTGGGTTCCGTATTTGGATGCGTTGAGGTCGTATAGTCTTCCTGGCATATACCCTGTGAAAAATGGAGAAAACATTAGTTAGACCGTTAATTTCACAAGTCTCAACGTGCTTATCATTTCTTCGAAATTCGATCTCGAACAAAAAATTCTGCACCGTAAAATTTAAGGGAGCCCTTATTTGATATTTGTTGTGTGTGTATATATATATATATACAAACAACTTCCAATAAGGGTCCCTCATTTTAAAAAACCGTGCGGACCTGCCCCTTTTTTGTGTTTCCGGACCAAATTTTGACGATCCGAACCGCTCAATGTTTTTAAAATGCATTTTCCAAGGTCCACGCGGAAAATCTTCAAAAAAAAATACCCGGAAGGGCTTGATCCACACAGTTTTTGTTAAAAACGCTATATATAGCGTTTTTAACAAAAACTGTGTGGATCAAGCCCTTCCGGGTATTTTTTTTTGGACGAATCTTCGCGGGGGCCCTTAAAAATGCATTTTAAAAACATTGAACGGTTTGGATCGTCAAAATTTGGCTCGGAAACATGAGGTCCGCATGGTAACTTAGATAAGGGACCCTTATTGGAAGGGCTTCCTATATATATATATATGGACGCCCAAAGTCACCATTAAGTTATTCTAGGATGAATATGTTGATGGCGGTTGTACTTGATTTTAAATATAAATGGCTCGTAGCATGAGACCCTATTGTGATTGGTGAGTTCTTTTTTTTTTTTTTTGGTTCGTCGGAATTTCGATTGGTGAGTTCTATTTAGTAGTTGTGCTAGTTATTTTGTTGGGCTTCTAAATCTATTTTGTGGGTGGGTTTAACGGTAGTAGTTTTACGAAGAAGTTGCAACAATTTTACAGATAAATTTCGTTTTCAAGATTAATAAAGTTGTTGCAATTGTTTTGCAGTCTATTGTGTTGGCTATTTTGGATGCTAACATGGTTTAAAACCGGAAACCGGACTAGTTAACGGTGTGGTTGTGGTTCTTAATTCTTTGGAACTGTTAGATATGATTCGGTTCCAGAATTTGTATAAACCCAGTCCAATCCAGACCACGTACACCCCTAGTGTTTGGTGAGTCCTATTAGGCCACACAAGTGATCATCACATTAAGGGGGTGTTCCACTAACTAGTTTTTCCCAAAAACCGAGACAAGTCATCCTCTCACAATACATCACATAAAAAGGTGTGGACACAAAAACCAAAGCAGTTTTAAAACAAAACTCCCTTAGTGGAACACCCCCTAAACTAAGGCAGTTTCTGACCATAAATCCTTGATCAACAGTGATCTTGGAAGGATCTAGTTGTCTTCGAAATAATGCCACAATGTTGTTGTCTCTGAAAAACTTCAATTGGCAATTGAAGCAATCAAAAAAGACTACTGGGATTTGGATTTTTCCAGCTCTATTGACTGCTACAACTCTGGAACTAGTCAATGAAACATGTGGAGCAAAACAAAAGCAATTATGCATGAACTTTTCAAATCCATTCCAGTTTTCAGAATTAATCGAGCTGCGCGTAAATTGGCCCGAATGCCTAGAATTAAACATGGTGGAAAAGGGTACCTTGAGGCGAAACAGATTGAGAAGGAGGGGGTAGCCAGACATGGGTAATTCCTGCACTTGCCAGTTCTGGAATTAAGGGGAGAAGCGAATTGTACCATCCCCCTTGCTTATTGCTTGATTCCCAGTTGAACCCCTGTTCATGTCACCATGGATTCCCATCAATCATTACAAATTACTACAAACAAACATACACGCATATCAATACACACGCGCGCGCTTGGACTCCGCCTTCGGAATTAGTAGAGGTGCGCGTAAGCTGACCCGAATAGATAAAAGAGAGAGCAGTACCTGAAACAAGAGAGTAGGAGCAGCGAGCGAGATGGAGGAGAAGACGGAGACGGCAAGACAGAAAGATGAGAGGAGAGAGAGAAAAGAAGTCATTTCTTCTTGGGGTTTCAATTTTGGAGCTGCTAAACACGACGAATGTGAAAGGCATGTATATATGTATGGTAAAGATAGCCGACCCGCTTGACCTGCTTGACTATTCTGGCAACGGACAAAGTCCAAGTGGGAACCAAACGGTTTCACATTCCTTTGGAAGGGGATTTTGTTGATTCGGGAAACAAGAATCCTATATGTAAGGAAAAAATTTGTAGGGAAGGAAGGTCTTGCGGGGTCCAGTACGGATCTCGAAAGACTAATCCGAGCCGCTTAAGAATTTTAGAAAAACATTTCGAGTAGGCCCGCTAAAAACCAGCTCCATCCGATATGTTTAGATACTCGATCCAAACTTTCATTTTTTCTTTTTTTCATCCGAGCCATTAAAAAATAAAAGTTTGAATGGAAATAAGAGGAACGGAATCCTGCCAATTGATTACAAGAATTTTAACCCGCCAAATTACTACAAGAATTTTAACCAAATCCGGTTTGATAATTGTAGACGCATCAATTTTTTGCTAATCAAACACTTGCCTTTTTTTTCCGTTTTTTTCCCCTTAGAAAAACAGAACCAGCACAATGACCCCTTGGACGTGACCGTAGGGATTCCTAACCGATGTGGAATATTCAATTGGAAGGTGCTCTTGCGACTGTTCAGGAATACAGACAATTCGTCACCTCAACCCTACGAAGGTGTGAGTTGAACAATAGTGTCCAAATTAAGACACAACATCTGTTCACACGAGAACTACTATCTCAAGCAAATTCAATTTTGTTTGTTCTTCTAAAGTGTCGAGACAATTGGTTTTGTCTAAGTCAGTATATTTGTGGAGATTAATGGAGTAAACCCAAGCAAAAGAAGTGCTCACCTATCCTTGTCATGTGAGGATTGTATATATATATATATAGGTGATGTAGGATGTTGGGTCCTGTGATGTAGGATTGTTGGGTGCTGATTAGGATGGCACTCGTAGAGTCCAGTAAACGGAGTCCTCTTATCCAGTAAACGGAATCCTCTTATCCCGTTGGAGGAGGAGCTCTAATAAGGGTTGGACTGTTTATGTTTATCTCCGTAGGGGATTAGGTAGTGTAGGAGAGTCCTAGTTTACCTGAATACATTGCTTTAGATATGGATCTGGAGCGTTTGGAGATTATAGACCGAGCAGACCAGGTGAGACCGAACAAACTATATAGTTGAGCTGAATAGGCCTGATCGACTTTATACTTATCAAGAATGTTTCTAGAAGTCATTTTTTTTTTTTTGGGTAATTAGATCTTTTTCTTGATTGGCAAATATTGCGTTCTGAATAATTATTTTTTCTTATTATGCTTGTTCTTAGTGGCCTATGAATAACCATAGTAAGTGTTAGGACAAATTCAGTTTAGTTGGACTAAAAAACGAAAATTGAGAGTTTTTTTTTTTTTATATAGTTGTGAGGCTGTTTCAGTTGTGTTATTTCTTTGGTTATTCAATTTTACTCATGTTAGTGAGAATAAATCCAATTTAACAAACTTTACACACGCATTGATTGTGGCGTCTATCAAGGAAAAATGCCCAAAGTGTTTGGGAGAAATGGAGACGTGCTGGGACCCCAGATTTCAGAATTTATTGAGGAAGGATAGACCCTGAGCTCTCATTACAACTGTTCTACTTTGTGGAAAATAAAATTCTCCGGCGTATACTATTCCAACCTTACTTTCCTATTGTCTGTCCTAACGTGGGAAGTTGGAAAAGAAAAAACACTAGATATGCCAAGTAAGTGAATTACACGTAACTTAACTAATTTTTTTAGATATTATTTCTATCGTCCACTAGCAAGCACTCTAGCGATGGCCCGTTTAAAGTCAGAGTAATGTTCTGCATGGACTGTCTCAAAGGAGTTCTTCATATACGAGAGGTTTGAGTTCTTAGGAGAGAACAAACCCTATATTTTAAGCCTTCACCACGAGACCTACCCTTAGAATTTCTAGTACTCCGTACATTGTTTTCACAATGCAACTACTATATCTAAATTAAACGCTAGGGGCTCGTTTGATTCGCGGACTAAAATAGGTGGGATTGGTAGTCCTGGGATTAATAGTCTGGGATTATTTGTTCTGGGACTAATTTAGTACTGATCTCACTCAATCCTTTGTTTGATTCATGTAGGATTAACATCGAGATATCCCGTGTTTCGGTCAATCCCATGTTTGGTTCCCCAAACTAAATTTTGGGATTAATTTTAGGACTCTCTCAATCTCTCAAAATATCATGATCGAGAATCAAGTCTAAAATCGAAATAATACCCAGAAAATCATGATCCATATATATCTTTGAACAAACCGAAAATCATGATCCAGAAATTCTTCAAGTCTAAATCAAAAATCGAAAACCAGAATACAGCCATGTATACCCAGAAAATCAGAAAATCATAGAGAGAGAGAGAGATGAGTGTTTTCTTTGTCCCGTGGGTATGCTCTAATCCATACGCGTGTTTTCTTTGTCCCGGACTAATTAGTCCCACACCCCCCCAGGTATTACACAATACCATACGTATTGGATTAAAATTGTGTTGGGATTGTTAATCCCATGCGATTTTTTAGGAACCAAACAAGGGACTACGCGGGATTGGATACAAATAGTCCAATCCCAGGTACTTCATACCCGAATCAAACGAGGCCTAGAGGTATGATAAAAGTGGATGCAATTAACATACTTTTCAGGACGATGCGTGAATCTTCTAGCTAAGAACGCTATCCACTCGTCCTATAACAAAAAAAGCTATGAGTACACACGCTTGCGTATGCCAAATGCACGAACGATGCATCTTAACCATTCAAAAGGCTTTTCGACGGTTCGAATTTTAAATAAACTATTCCCGCAAAGAGTTTTCTGAGATGGACGGTTAAGATGAGTTGCGTGCATATGGCGTACCCATAGCCACATTAGTCCTATAAACACGTTGGTTTAGATTTAGTGCCTTGTTATCTTGGCATATCTAGTGTTTTAGACCTTATAGTTATGGCTAGGTTTCAATTTGATCCTTATATTTTTAACGTTTTAATTTCATCCTTATAGTTTAACATAGGTTTCAATTTAGTCCATAGATTTTAAATATTTCAATTTCCTCATTAAGATTACTATTTTTTTTTTCAATATGCACGTTGGTCCACATATTTTAAATATTTCATTTTCATCATTAATTTCCAAACGGGTTTTTCCCTCTAATTACAAAGCTCCCCCTTCAAGTTTATATAATTACATCTTATGCCTCTCTAAAGTTTAAAATGTTATGTGGGTATACACCTCCTGTCCCTTAATATTGGTCCTTGAAGGAGTTTCAAGTACTTAAGGTTCAATGCACGCCTTTTTAAAAAAAAAATTGATTTTCAATATGGTTCGTAAATCCTCACATATAAGGCAACTATTAATAATTTATGAGAGACTTGGGGGCTATGCTGCGCCACAAATATAAGCCTATCTCGGACCGAAAAAGTGATATAAGCCCTTAGTTCATTTTGTTCGGCAAGGTTATCGCTTAGCATGATAGATTACATTAGTCGAATAATTGAAGGAACAATATGTGTTTTGTTTTTGTCCCTGTCCGTATTAAAAGCAAAGCAAGACCAGTTGTGTTGCAATCATATAACTTGCCCTAGTCTCTTTTTGTGGATTAGTCTTTAAAATTGTAACTTTTTTTTTTTGCTTCATTTCTAAAGAAGACCAATATTTTGAAAGATTACAAAATAGAACAGAGAACTAACATTGAGGAACAAAGGATTTTAAATATCCATCATTCTTGTACTTTGTAACATGCCATCTAACCAAGGGAGCACTTATCTGACATATGAAAACTCGGGGAGATAATTGAAATAAGGGAGTACTTATCTGACATATGAAAACCTGGGGAGATAATTGAAATATAAACAAAACGGGACATTCAATTGCAATATTGGATAAATTACCAGAATCACCCCTGAGATTTCTAGAAATTACAAATTGCCCTTTCACATTTGGAAAATACACAGTATCCTTGTCACATGACAAACCTCAGTCGTGATGTAGCCGTTAGAAAAATTGTCCTAATTACAAAGGATTGTCCTTTTGTAACCTGTGAAAAATAATTTACACCTCTACATCATTTCAAAAGCTACAAAAAGACAGTTTGATCCTTTGTAATTGGGATTTTTATGTTGTGAGACAACATTTGTCTAATTTCCTAATGGCTACATCACCCGGGGGGGTGTCTAATTGGTTATGTGACATGATAATTTGTAATTTCCCAAACGTGAGAGGGAAGTATGTGATTTCCAGAAACCTCAGGGGTGATTTTGGTAATTTACCTCCTTTTTTTTGGGTCATACATAAGATCAATGTGTGTAGGGAAATGGCCTATCAAGTCCCTTTCTCATCCGAAACTCGTCTCCTGCTGAAATTTTGCGCGGGCACTTGCCACAGAGATACCCAGCAACTGGTTAGTATTCCAAATTACTCGCAGTTTCATTCGAAAAATCAAACGCGACTCAAAACCCTGAATGCAAATTTCTCACTTTTACTTTCTTCATTGTTTTCTTGAATCGGCATTCCACTTTCTCGGCTTCAAATTCTGTTTCCGGGAAGTTTTAATTGGTGCCCATTTTGTTGGTTTTGGGATTAATAGCAGAATGGATATTGTGATCGGCGTTTTTTCCGCCATTAGTGCTTTATTTATTGTTAAACTCCTTTGAATAAATTTGCGGTCAACATACTGGCATTCTGGCAATGATTGTGTAAGAGAGAGAGAGAGAGAGAGAGAGAGAGAGAGAGAGTAAATTATTATTGAGCGACCTAATCTCTGTTGATCTAGTTTGACGTTTGTGGATTTATATTTCGAGTGAATAAATGACGGTATTCACGGAAAACTCTGATATGAAGTGTGGAACTGGAGCTTGATGTTGCTTACTTTGAATAATTTGTCTCGTGGGGTTGATCACGTAAATCCAGTGTTCTTTGTTTGTTTGTGATTTGGACTACTTTATTGTTGCATTTGTGATCCCTGGATCTTGTGTTAGGATTACACAATCCCAAAAATACTCTTCATGCACAGTATGTGATATCCCCAGTCGTCTCGATATTTTTCTGATTTTTGACTAGGTAGAAAATATCGGTGTAGAATCTTCTTTTGGTTGTTTTCTGACTAACTGATTTGGTGTCTTGTTCATGAGTTGTGTGTCATTCCTGATGTATGAAACAAATAAGTTTCAATCTGTTGTTGTGTGGTAGCAAAGACACGGTGCAATAGGATTATATCTTTTTTTTGTATAAATGACACCAATCAATACCCATACTTAAAACTTTTGTAGATGTTCTAATTTATATTTCTATTTTATTTCAAGTTCTACTCCCACAATAGGGACATAGATATTGCAACCATTGTCTATTGACTCTATTCTCAACTAGTTTGAGTTTCTTGGTTGCCGCTCACAAGTTTCAAATAACTTCAGGTACGAATGAGCTCTAGGCTCTCGCTGTTTGAGTACTTCCCATTTCTTGAAGCAATAATTGTATGCTACAAGGGAATTGATTTTTCTGTAAAGAACCATTTGCTACATCAAACAAGAAAATCCGAAGTTCTTCTGTGTGGACAATTAGCTTGAGACGTACAAAGATCAATTTTGAGTTCTCTACTCTCAGTTGTAGACTGTTGTTGTGGAGGTTTTTTGTATGATGCCATGCAGAAGCAAAATATTTTGTATTATAAGGCGGCTTTCAGTTTTAGAAAGATTGCAGACGGACGATATGATTCAGGAATGTGCTCCATAGCTCCGCATTCTCTTCTGGAAAGGTGTAAGACAAAATCAGGACATTTGAAAGCAAAAATTCCGTCTATCATCAAAATTGCAGGGTTGAACTGTACGACAATTGGGAATTCATTCCAAACTGCAGAAATCAAAAGTGTTCCTAATGAAAACCCTGAAGATTTCCCTGAAGAAGATGATGAGCTCTGTCCGGCTGAATGTGTCAGGGAATTTGGAACGGATGAGGAATTCCACAGAATTTTGGAGAAGGCCAAGGAAAGGAATTCTTTAGTTGTGGTAGACTTTTATCGTACTTCATGTGGTAGCTGCAAGTATATAGCGCAAATATTCTCAAAATTATGCAAGGGGTCTGGTAATCAAGATGCTAAAGTAATGTTCTTGAAGCATAATGTGAGTACTCTTTCTGCCAATTTTGTGTAGCTCATTTTAAGTGTACTTGTCAAGTCTAACGATGTTTAGCGACAAAATTTATTAATTATGACAGCTGATAGCTGTGGCATGTGGGAATAACAAATCACCTGCACCATGCCCAAGATTGCAGTGGTGTTGCCTTGGTTTTTCTTTTTCCACTGTACTTCTGTAATCGATCTTGAACTTTGAGTGTTATACTTTGACACTTGGGCTTGATGCCTTGAAAACAAGCACATACCTTTGTTTTGGATTGGTTTATATTTGTCATAAACACAAGTCTGAGGTCCACGGGAAAGATTGAAGGAAATTAAAAATCGTTTCCGTCATGTTACTGAAAATATTATTCCCAATTTACATTAAGGTTCTGAGTCTGTGCAAATGACTGCAGGTTATTGACGAATATGAAGAACAATCTGAGGTTGCAGAACGACTTAGAATCAAGGTACATCTCGTAGCATAGATGAATTTTGTTTGGCATTCAATTTTAAACTTAAAACTAAGGTTGTGAAACTGGACATCTGATTATATCAGTCTACCACATTTTTGTTGGTTGAAATTGGAATGGGGAAGTATAAGAAAGGACAAGATACTCCTTGTTTGAACACACTACTATTTTCACGGGCAAACTCCTCCAAAACGCACCTTGTAGTTTCCTCCTGGCATTGCACTGATATCTTCATTTTCTAAAACATTTTGTATGATTCTTAATTTGAGTTTATATAATTTGTGGTGTGCTATAGGCAGTGCCCCTCTTTCACTTCTATAAAGATGGAGTGCTTCTGGAAGCCTTTCCAACCAGAGATAAGGACAGGATTGTTGCAGCCATTAAAAAATACACAGCTCCAGCTTCTCCAGATATTTAGGCTGGTCTGGTTATGATTCCAAACTTTGCTTTTGTGCGTTTATGCATTGGCGATCCCAAACATTTTCTGTATCTTTATGTCTGCATGATAATAGTCGCTTGTATCATAAGACCAAACAGCTTCTGTTTATGAGAGAGAAATTTCTTTTGATGAACAATGTAGAAACTCTCTTACCATGTACTTACGTTCATTTGTAATTCTGTCAACAATAAATATCAAATGCTCGTTTGTGCTATGCATCGAGCTATTGCGTTATGTCGAAGTCACTCTAAATGAATGTAGCAGATATATAACAAATATGGAATCAATAACCAAGTGTGTAGTCAGTTGCGTTGACCTTAGATTTGTGAGTAGTATGACATTTCATGATCGTCAATAAGTCATTTGAACACCTTTTACCTTAGTAGCAGGGAGCTTCTAAGGTGCTGCCACGCTCCTAAGTTGACGGGAGCCCGCTCCCATTGAGATGGAAGCTCACTTCTTACGAAGATGGGAGCTTTTGTACAATATTGGTTTAGAAAAACAGCAATTTAGTAGTTAGCTTTATAAATTGGTCTCTGATTTAGCTCATCTATGTAGCCTAAGTGATGATATCTTGGAAACAAAACCATAAATTCTAACAATATCCCATTTCTTATACTTAAAGGTAGAGTTGGGCCCATATTTTTTTACTCCTTAAATGATTGTAGATTTAAAGTGTATTTCCTACGCTATTTATTTTTGTAAAATATGTGCACGTTCCTTTCACTACCCCAACCTTGGGAGCTTCTATTTTTTCCTGCTCCCATGCTTCTGCACCCGCACCTGGTTCCCTTTGTGCAACTAAGGTATGGGCACACAAACTCCATCTGATCTGTTGAAGGAGTCGTTCAATATATATGTTCTTTTTCTTATGACTATTTATGGTTATCGTTTATTCGTTTCCAAGTGATTCAGCTCCATTCCATATGGTCTGATTTGGTTATGCTTCAAGGACCCTTATGAATCAGGGAAAGAATTCAGTTACAAACTCTTGCATGACCGCATCTGTTTTTGAAGGATAAAACCTAAAGTTCTCCTCCCATACTTTTGATGAGGTGATTATGAGTTCTACTTGGTCTATGAACTATTGTAGGGATCCGCTTTCAATTTGTAACGCACCAAGTGCATGTCATATGAGTTCCTCTGGGCAGGCTTATTATCAATACACTAGTGTTTGACTAATCCTTCGATTGTGATTCTTCTTTGGCTTTTGTCTGAGACGGCCTAATGCATAGAGAGTATAACTGATGGAGATATCATCGATTTGGGGACCTGTGGAATCTCTATTGGACTATCAAAATATTAGCATCAGAAATCTAAATGTTTATGTCGAGTCACAAGCAAAGTATATGGAGGAGAAGTGTAACTTCATAGTTGGGCGTTTTCCTTGATGATTAGGGTCCTTTTTTTCCAGTATAATCAAAATCCTAGTATCATTGTTGAGAGCCATTTGAGGAAATAGGTGACAGTCTTGATGGTACCATTCTCTGCTAGCCCCATCTTGGTACGTGGTATATTCATGAGAGGATAGGTTGAAGTATGGTAAATAAAGTTGATTCACTTTGAGGGTGCCCTCCAGCTGAGAAGCACCCTCTTTTAGATGGCCAATTAGGCTGTAACACGCGGCTCTCTTGCAGCCTCTGACATACAAATCCACTGAAGGACCATCCTTGAAAACAATGCATGGACAAAAGACATGTGGCACTTAGAGAACATGAACTCACCGAAAAGTTTGAAGTCAACAAAGCCTAGATATTAAAGAATATTTCACCCGAAAAAGATAGAGAATAATTCACCGCGCGGATCCTCTACTCTTTTTGTTCCAATTGAACTCTTTGAATTCCGATTCATCAATGTAATAAATGGTACAAAATACAAAGGTAATACAAGTAGAAGGGACGGAAGGGGAATAAAATTCTTGATTCAAAATAAGGGGTGATAATATATCGAGACAAAAACGAAAAAAGAAGGCATCTTGTATCCCCAGATTAGTTTGGAGGGGATGGTTAAAAGAGAAAAATTGAAACGCAAGTTTAAGGCAGGCATGGAATATGCCATCAAATGCATCCATGCTGCCTTTAGTCAGTAGATTCTCTCCAAAATCTTGCTGGGAGTCCATGCAAAGGGACTGGGAATGGGCTATATTGAATCCCACTTTGAGATCCCACCACTTCCCACCTGCAACCATCAAATAACATACAAAATGCTCTTGTCAGACACTCTTTAAAACTCAGGGGGAAAAAAGGTTCCATGCTTCTTTTTGGCACTTTGTAATTCCTTGAATACTGTTATATGCTTTGTCTTTCTCTGTTTCTTGACTATACGGGAGTCTCTTTGGAAATACGGTTTTGCTTAACTGTTCATGTTGGTGTGACCACATGGCTTTTGTAATTTTATATGCTGGAATTGTGATTTAAGATTGCTGTGAGCAAGAGAAGGCTTATTTGAATTATTAGGATTGTGCTAGTTACAGTCTTGCAGAAATCTCAAAGTGTAGGTTTCCTTTTGGGGACCATTTTAGGGGTTACTGGTAAAATTGTCTCATGAAGTGTTTGTTTTCTGTGTGGCAGACATTACATCATACATTATCACTGTGATTTTGGATGTTTGAAAACAATACCTGAACTTTGTGACTAGATGGTGGGTCATTATGAGCATCTCCAACTTAGCAAGGTCGTTACCGGGGCAGGTGTGAACCCCACTGCCAAACGGCATGAACGTATACGGTTTCAGTGCAGTCTACACATCAAGAACACAAATTAGAAAAGCTAGAGCAAAATCTCCTCTTAGTTGCTTTAATTTGTTGAAGGTTTAACCTTAACTAAGAAAATTGTTAAGTTTGCACTCGAGTATAGGCATTAAGCCCATCAATTTTGTATGAAGAATCTGAACTAATACCTCAAATCTTGAAGGATCAAACTTCTGAGGGTCCCTAAAGAATTCTGTATTGTGATGAATATTCCTGAACAAAGGCATGACCTTCCAGCCTTTTGGAATTAGGTATCCTGTTAAAATAAAAATGGTAATTCCAGTATAAACATAGGAGAATCATTTCAATCTCAAATGCACATATTTTATTCATAATTTACAGGATAATCCTGCAGGGATAATCATATGCTAGAATTTACTGTGAAAAAGCACTCATAATTCTTACCCTTGTATTCTACATCGTCTACTGCCTCTCTGAATGTGAAAGATATAATGCTTGCCATTCTTAAGCTCTCTAATACAACCTGAAATTTCCGTGGTTACCCAGTGTCAGTCACTCTTTCAGCGTCGGGGAGTTACACAGTCTAAACGATTAAGGTACTTTCGTGAAATAAGCTCTTTAATATACCCTGTAAGTAATCGGCATCTGTCTTGTCTGAGTCCATGTCAATGGAAGATTACCTTCTTCATTTGACAGGTAGATTGCCTTCTGTTCAGCCTGCAATGACACCATCAACATTGTTTTATGAAATTGAATGTCTAGCAAGAAGTGGGAGAAAAGAGACCTCTGCTAAACCCCACATCCCAAAGTGATAAATTTTGTGGCTTCTTCTAGATCGTACCTTTACAGCCTCTAGAAGTTTCGGGTACTCTTGGAGATACTTGAGAATCCACGTCATGACACTTGCTGTGGTGTCCTGAGCAGCAAAAAGCACTCCGATGAGGTTATCTGCTATCTGATCTTCTGTTAGAATTTCACCTTTATCATCTTTAGAGTTCAAGAGACAGCCCAGAAGGTCCTTCTCAGTGGACTTCTTTTCCTTCCTCTCACGAATGATATCACTTAGAATCTCATTTAGCCTCTTCCTAGCCTTGAGATAATTCACCATTTAGAGAGAGAGAGAGAGAGAGAGAGAGAGAGAGAGAGAGATGAGAGTGTTAGTTTTTATAGCCATTTGGTTTTTCAAAAGCGCATTCCAACAAGGAAATGTAAGAATGCTGCTTACCTGCAGCGCCTTTTTGTATGGAGTTCCGGGTAGTTTTGTAGGTAATGAATTGTAACCTCTCTCAACTATTGTGTAGTTCTTCTTCAGCTCTTCTCTATAGCTAGCCTCCAGACGGCCAAATATAGCTAGTATACCAACTTCAAATGACAACTGAAACAAAAAGCATAAATTAGAAACTCATCAGAGAAACATATTTAAATGACAATAACATTTGGTGAAACAAAATGACAATAACTCTAAAAATTCTATTGATAACATTTGGTGAAACAAGGAAATGACAGTAACTCTAAAAATGAAACCCTTCTAAGAATGCCAAGAAGGCCATAGAAGTGAGAAGACAAATCTGACTTTTTAAACCATTAACATTGCAAGAAACCAACCTTTTTCATCTCTTGGAATGTGTTAGTGACCTGACTGCCGGCCCATGAGTCCAAGGCAGAGATTGCTAAGGCTTCAATATCGGTCACTAAGTTACGGATTGACTCTGGGGACAAGGAGCCTCGAACGAGCTTCCTCAATCTAACATGATAGTCGCCTTGGTGGAAAAACAGTGCCGATGGGCCAATCAAGGTTTCCTTACTTTTGGGATAAGTTGGCTTGAAAATGTGTGCTCTAGTCACTAAAACGAACCGAGCTGCCTCAGGACTTGCTAACATAACGCACGGGCAACCAAGAATATGGGTCTTGAAGATTTCACCATACCTTAACAAAAAAGCAAACGTATCCACCATTCAAAGTCATGCACTATATATATCAACAAGAAGGTGAAATTTGAAATTAAAAATGTGAGAATTGACAACCACATATCGAGGGATAAGAAGAACCTTCTTTGTTTGGTAGCAAAGAAGACATTTGGGTCTTGGGAGTATAGTTGAAGTGTTTCTCCTATGTAAGGCCACCCCATTGAACCCGGAGGGAGCTCAGGTCTTTTATGAGGGTCTCTCTTGTTTCTTCTTCTGAGGAAGATGTGCAAGAGTAGACCGAGGAGAATGATAGGAACAAATGGAACAACCTTCTCCATGTATGTAAATATGAGCAGTTGAGTCTAGCTTCTGAGGTAATGCAATTCTGGATTTTGGCTATTGTGGTTTGAGTCATTGTGAAAGGAAGAGGGTGGCTGTTTATATAGAGGCAGGTGCGGATAGAGACAAATGACAAATTGTATTGAGTGATTTACCATAAGAAAAAGGACGCATAGGAATCCCATAAGAATTTGAATTTGCTCGGATCAAGTCCTTCTCGGTCATTTTTTTTCGCTGATTCCTCGCGATGACCCTTAAAAACATGTTTTAAACACATTGAACGGCTCGGATCATCAAAATATGTCCGGGAGAGGAGAGGTCTGCACCGTAACAAAGGGATCCCTTACTTGATCCTCCGTGTGTTATATATATAGATATATATTATACATACATATATTCATAAACTGTATATATACAAAGAATTATACAGTCCAATGTCCCACATACTACAATTAGTCACTTCCATGTTTTAATTCATCTATCTAAATCTATCCATACTATGCAGATTTGGAAATATAATAAAAGTTATATTTCAGAAAATCTATGCAGCTATGGAAATCACTTTATTACCCTAATACTGATCATCCAGGAACTGAATCCACAATTTACTCCTACTGCCAAATATACCCAATAAAGCTTTCCCACTTTTCCAATTTTACCCTCATTACTTCATGTCACATGGCTCCAAAGTCCAAACCATGGACTTATTGGCCTCAATTACAAATTCCTTTTCTTGACATTTTGAAATTCTTGATGGCATTTTGATTTGTAAACGAATGCTTTTAGTCTTCTATTTTATGTGGATAGGGTTTGGGTACCTACTTGCTTTGTCTCCTTTTTAGATATTACAGAACTTGTCACCTGATTGATTTATGCATTTTTGTTAGAGAGGTATCCTTGTCAAGAACAATGTAGAGGAAACTAACCAAACATGTTGAGCTAACTTGTGTCTGTTGATATTACTGGAATATAGCAGACAACGAAACCTTATCTATGTACTGCAGAGGCGCGTCCTAATATGCATGCAAATTTGTAGAAAGGTTTGTCTCAACAGCAAGCTGGATATTTCTGGTATTTAGAAGCTTGCATGATTCAGTGATTAACCTTTATCGCGTAATGAGGACAGGTAACGAAAAATCACCACCGGCCTCTTGATTTTTTTCCAAGAAACTGCTAGTGTTTTCCTTTGACTTTGCCCTGCTTTATATTTTACAAACTCTGTTACAAGGCAAATTCAGAGTTTGAGATTTACTTTTGCATCCTTTCCTAATATCATAACTTTTCTTATCACTACTATCTCCCACGGTAATTTCTAGTTTCGTAAGCTGTTTTCTCCATTTCTTATAGTAAATCGTAATTACCTTGAATGGCTGTGTTATCATGTTAGATTCCCATATATTGGTCTGGGATATGCAAACAACCAATATTTGCATATTGTAGGTGCGTGTAAGCTGGTCCGGACACCTTTTATAGAAAAAAATTGGATATTGTCTTTTAGTCTGCAGGTAACTAGGCTTTGTTCGGTTTGGGTTTTGAGGGAGGGTCTTGGGGGTAATAAGTAGAGAGAGATAGAAAGTGAATTTTATTGGGGACCGTGCAATGTGGGTTTTGAGACCCAAACCGAACAAGGTGTAGATTTCCTGGAGTTTGGGAGTCTTACTTGTTGATCCAACTTTGGTGGATGTGGAGAGAAAGCAAGTTAGTCCCCTTTAGGAGATATTTCTTATTGAAATTAGTTCTCCCTGTGGACCCTCCCTCTAAGTTGTTCTAAGGCTACTGGTTAATCTGTTTTTTTAGTGATACTCAAATAATTGAATCACCTGAATTTGCTACCAAGTCTAGAAGCCATGTTGTACATTTGAACTCCTATTTTTAACATTTCAATCCAACGGTTTGTGGACATACTGAACAAAATGTGAATATTAATCTCACGGGGTTGACTTGATGGTCAAGACTTGAATATTAGATCTCATGTTCGAAACTTTACAGGTGCTATCAACCCTTATGAGAAAAGTCTATACGTGACTTTAAATGGGATCCGGTTTTGGTAGAGTTATCCTAAGTAGAGTTGGTTTAGTTTTAGACATGCAAAATAAGGGAGGGCCAAATTATGAATAACGGAGAAAATGAGTTTCCCTAATCGACTTCTATCTGATCTGATGTTTGTTGTCGCGATTCCATAGACTTGCAATCAAATTGGATTCTTAATTATACTAGAGTTGAGAAGTTTTCTCGGGACAGTGATTTTTAAGTTTTGATCGACTCTGTTTGACGACGAAGGTTAAAATAATTGGTTTGTATGTTACTTCATATATATATACGGAAAACTTTACATCCGGACCTCCCGAGAATAAGAAAAAAATGATTTTTTTTGTTTTGCAAATTATTTTTGGAAAATCCGAGCTGTCCAATGTGTTCATCCCAAGCCCTTCCCGGTAATTGTTTTTGAAGATTTCCCGCGTGGACCCCTGAAAAAACCTTCTGAACACATTGGACGGATCGGATCGTCAAAAAAATGTGTGGATCATGGAGGTCCGGATGTGAAGCTTAACCTATATACACAATCATGATCTCTTAAGGACTACCTCACGGATCTCCTCCGTGAGGACCACTCCTTCATTGATTTTCTGGACCAAATTTCGACGATCCGAATTGCTTAATGTGTTTAAAACATATTTTCCAAGGCCAACGCGAGGAATCACCAAAACAAAATACCCGAAAGGGCCTCATCCGAGCAGTTTTTCATAATAACCGTACATATACATTTTATTGAAAAATACTCGAATGAAGCCCCTCCGGGTATTTTTTTTTTTGGCGATTCCTTGCAGTAACCCCCTAAAAACACGTTTTAAACACATTGAGCGGTTCGGATCGTCAAGATTCGACCCCGATCCATAAAGTCCTCACGGAATTTTAATAAGGGAATCCTCATTAGATCATCTCCTATATATATATATATATATAGACAATGTATTTGTTTTATCTATTCACAAAATCGATTGAAATCAAATGCTCAAACTTCTACTTATAACATTCATTGTGGATGAGCAGCCTGCATGTTTTTGTGCGTTTTGTACTTTTGCCCCAATTTTACTGTTGAAATTCCCTTGTATTAAAGGTCGCATCGGGTTGGTGGAATGGGGAAATTTTGTGCTCATGGCACCCACAAGTGATGACTCAACAACCTTCACAACTACACCTTCATGAAGATAGAATGAATCATACGCGTGACTCAGGGTTGTAAATGAACTGAGCCGTTCATGAACTATTCGAGGCTCGACTCGGTAAAGGCTCGTTCGAGTTCGATTCAGATACTAAAGGACGCTGCTAGCCGTATCGAAGAAAAGGTACAGAAAATGTACAAAGCGCGCTCGGGGACCCACTTTTGGGTTCCACACGAGTGATCCGAACCGTTCATTGTTCTTAAAACATTTTTCCGATGGGGACCACAAAAAATCAGCTCAATCGGACGGTTAAAGCACTTTTAAAGACTTTTGATTTGAAACGGTAGGACTTTGGTTCAAGCACTTTTAACCGTTCGATTGAGCTAATTTTTTTTGGTCCCCCTCGGAAAAATGTTTTAAGAACAATGAACGGTTCGGATCACTCGTGTGGGACCCAAAAGTGGGTCCTCGAGCGCGCTTTGTACATTTTCTGTACCTTTTCTTCGGTACCCTCAGGTTTATCCGATACTAAACGAACTGAACCTGAACCTCAATTTTAAGCTCGTTTAATAAACGAGCCAAACCTGAACTTGACAATATTCGGCTCGATTAGGCTCGCGAACTTGAAATATATGTATATCTCATAAGAATTTCCTATATAACCTTGGATATGTATAAACTTTTACATATACATAATGAAAATTTTATACTCCTTGTACTTGTATAAACCAATAAAAGTATTATAAACTTAAATTTTACTAATATGTTTTTATAATTTTATACATGTATGAACTTATTTATGTACAAAATAGATTTTTTTTGAAGTTCTAGACTTATATTAGAGCATAAATATCTAATATTTTTTCCTTGTTAAGGCTCGTGAACAAGTTCGAGTTTGACTCAAACCTAGGCAAGTTCGGCTCGAGCTTGGCTCGTCAAATTTTCATTGAGTTTGAGTTCGGCTCGAGTTCGTTTAAAAATTTAATGAACGAACTTGAACATTCTAAAGCTCGGCTCGATTCGGCTCGTTTACATCCCTACGCGTGTGTGGCTACGGATGACAATCTTACCCAAAACCAATGGATACCCACCTTGATTTGCATTAATCCGTACTATATTTACTCGATTTTTTTAACTCCGAGTTTTGTTTTAGATCAATTTGAAAAAGTCGACTGTTTTCAAATTGTATGTGAATTTGTATAATACCCACACCAGAATCCAAACACAAAATGTTATATATGTGTCCACACAACCACTTTTGGGAAAAAATCGAACCGAACCAAAACCTGTTCGTGTATGGTAACCGTCGAGGTTAAAAGAAACTCGTCGGGTTTTGGTTAAAGGGCAGTATTTACAATTTTCGGTTCAATTTCGTATAATTTTGACTGAACCAGCCCGTTGCCATTGCACAGATATTTGGCCCACCACATAGCGGTATTCCAAAATCCATAAAGATATGGGTACCAAACCCATGGTATCAAAATTGTACAAATCGACACACCGGGCCCCACACAAATAATCCAAATCGTTCAATAATTTTAAAATAGTTTTCCGATTGCCCCTGCAAACAATCAGCTAACCGTTCAATAATGTTAAAATAGTTTTCCGAGTGCCCCTGCAAACAATCAGCTCAATTTGATAACGCAAGTACTTGATCAAAACTTCAAGTTTTTACTTCAGAATTCAAGAACCCACTTGCCAATTTGTACAATTTCGATACCATGGGGTCGGTACCCGTAGCAGAATCATTGAATATGGAAGGGGGTGGGGAATCTAGGGCGGGGATGGGGAATCTAGGGCGGGGACGGGATATGAGGATAGGGTTTGCGAGCAATGGAATACAGCTCACCACGTTGGAAAATCTTAAGATCTCCGACCTTTCCAGCTCGGATTTCTTGGTTCCACTGTCAAAGTGTGTCCGGGCCACATTATGCTCATCGTGACTAATCTCTCTCTCCATTCTAGTAAAAAACAAGTCATTCACACTGGACCCTGAAAAGTTTCAAGAAATTTCTTTTTTGCAGTTTGAACCTAAGCAACGAATCCCCGATTGTGCAGTGGTCAAACGCACCAATCAACCGGACTAATCTATCGCTCTCCTGCAAGTGGTGTACGTAAATGTGGTCCCTCAATTGATTCGGTTGTACGGGAATTTAGACACACGTGGAACCCTCTATCTCTTTTCCTTTTTTTTTTTTTTTTTCTCTCTCTTAATTTGATTAGTCCGTGAGATGAAAAGGAAAGGGCCCATGCATCCGCCATCGTTCTTTTTATGACAAGAGAGAAATGTTTACCGTACGGGAAAGGAAAAGGGTGTTGAAAATTAACAGAATCCACACTTGGGGCAACCTTAAAAACAAAATGTGCAATTTTTTTTATTTTTTATAATAGGATGTTCGGACTAGCTTGAACGCAGCTCGCCTAATTGTTAACACCCTAAGCCCCGAAATGTATATCATATGAAAATGCTATTCGTTGAGAAGGTTATCAAGGTCAAGTACAGAGGCAGATGAGTTTTCCGCTTGATTTTAGCAACTGAGTTGCTAAAATTAAACGAAAAACTAAGCTCAGGGTGGAGGTTGCACATGCCACCCCTGGTTACGGAAAAATATATATATTTTTTAAACATTGATGGAAGTCGATATGTCCTCTCTCTTCTAGAAGATCAAAAGTAGCTTTTCTTCCTCTAATATGTTTCTTACTTTTTTGGTAAAGAGATAGAATTTCATTTATAGAAAAGTACAGTTACAAACTATCGGAAAAATAACAGCATACAGACGAGAAGAACATATAATATGTTTCTTACTTGTACGATACGAATAAGAGGGTGAGAGTTAGATTATCTGATAAAATTCATGTGTTCATGCCATTATCATTTGAAAAATAAAATTTGTACTCTTACCTTACAAATGCACTCAAAAATTTGTATTTTGTCTTTGGAAGATAGAATTAGGTGTTGATATTTTTTAGAACTCCATGGTGATTTTTTTCTGTTTTTTGAAAGATGGATTCACATTTTGTGTAGTTTGCACTTATAATTTACATTTTTTTTTTCTTTTCCTTGCCGACTTTCGTCTAGTTGAATAAGATTATTATAAATGTTGATCACCGGTTTTGGTGAAAAAATCGAACCGAACCGGTAATCAATAGTGTTGATTACAATTTTGGTTTTGGTTATAAATTTTAGTTTTGGTTTTGCCAATAGCCGAACCGTTGCAATCCTTGGATGTCACTATCAATGCAAGCTGGATGACACGTGTGGCAATGCTGCTATGGTCCAATTCTGGAGAGTTCCCTCGTTATTACGACAAGACCCCCTAAAAATCACCATAATTGATGTAAAGCCCCCCCTTATATATCTCCCCTCCGTCTAAAAGACTGGCCCTAGCCTTTACGCCCCGTTTGGATGGGGATATGGCCCCCTGATAAGTTTTCACCCCCCCAAAACCATGGGTCCCACCTCTAATCCTCCGTTTGGCAACACCACAAAGCAGCCGGATAAGTTTTGACCCCCTCTTCCGTTATACCCCTGCAAGGGCTTCTCCCGGATAACTTTTGGGTTGCCCTCACCCTCCCCAAAAGTTATCCGGGTGTAGAGGGCTGAGTTTTTTACTAATACGCCCCTCCTTATCCCCCTCCCCCAACTGATATTCAACAAAAAATGACTGGATTATTTACCTGATTCTCGTCGGAGAAGTGGTCGGAAGACGCACATCAATGGCCGGAAATCGCAACCACTAACTAGGTTTGCTCACCGGTACTAGATAACCCATATCTATTTTTCTATGGCCGGAAATCACCCACGATTTTCTCGCTGCCATGGATTTCAGAAGGACTGGGTGAGAGAGAGAGAGGTTTGGTCGGATCTGAGGCACGAAAGAGAAGAAGATGAACGGGCTAGAGAATGTGTAAAGCATGTGTACCACGTGGATGAGTAAAAGCCATTGGTTTTATAAAATAATAGTAGTGGTAACTGATCTTTGTAATTTGTATATTGGGAACCAGTTGTATTGTAGTAACAAATTATAGTACTTTTTAAATTGTCCATCACGTTTTATGGTAAAATTATACTTTTGAGATTGAATTTTTTAATTATTTATTTTACTATAGCTTCATATTTCCCAAAAATTAATTAGATATATTGAGTTTTGCATTTATACACTTAATTTAATACATAATCAAATTTAACACTATACAAGGGCAAAAGAGTCATTTAACAGCTTTTTCCATCATCCACCCCCTCTTATTTATAAAACATCCAAACCAAGTCAAAAGTTATCCCCCTGTTTAATCCATCGTCCAAACCATCTACTTTTTTTATTCCCCTCCATAAACATCACATCAATGTGGGCCAACCCTCCAAAAATAATATCCCCTCTTATCTTATCCTCCCTTTAAAACTTATCCCCCTGAAAAAAATACCACATCCAATAGGGGCCTTAGCTTAAGAAAAATACTATGAAGAAACAATGAGACCGAGCTTGGAAGAGTCAAATGTACGAAGTGTTCTTTCCTAGTATTTTATTTATTTTATTTATTAAGGAACACATCTTCCATTTCAATAAAGTCATCGAGCACTGATTGTGAGGCAGAGGATGTAAGCAACGTCATCTCGTCACGAGGGTGGCAAGCGAGATCCTGCCTCTCAAATCAAAGGCACTCGTAGAAATACTATAATGATAAAATCATAGCATGTATGCCCTTTTCTTCCTCCGAAAAGCTCTGCTTTTTCCTTTTGACTTAGGGACTGAATTAGACATCGGAGTGTCCTTGGTCGTCTTCGACCAGTAGGACACTAACATGGTTTTTTGTTTTGTGGAGTCAAAGGAAGGAAGGCTAACCACAGTCAAAGTCTTACCGGAAAAGTCAAGTCAAATAGAGAAAAATTTGGTCACCAAACATGTATGTAGTACTGTATACATTTATTTATTTTTGAACTGGAAGATATTTCATTAATAAAGGCCCGAAAGCCAAGCCATACGACATTTACACGATTTCAATACAAAAAACGGAACGAACCGATACAACTAAGGCTCGGACACGAGCACACCATAAAGAACCACGACAGGCATGGGGCTCTAAGACTCGTACTGCAGAGCAGACGCAAATCCATAAGAGGGTCGATGCATAGGGTCCTACCCAAGCTCAGTAGTATCCTACGGTTCAAACCATAACAATGACAGCCCAAAATGAAATCAGCACTTCCTGGAAATTAAATACAAGGCAAAAACCAAACTACTAAAAGCAAAAAGAAAAGACATCAGGACTAAACATCTGACAGTTGAACCACCCGAGTCAACTCACTGAGTTACACCGAGTCACCTCAGAAGCACCGAGTTTAGACCGAGTCGCCACTCCGGGAAAGGAAGCCAAGCTCCATAGTCGCTGCCTTCGAAGCTCTGGAGCTTTATTAGCCGGAGGATGCGCAACCTGCGCTATCATCACCAAAGCATCGGATCTGACCAATGGGAGGGGCAGAGAAGGAGATGGTGGTCGTGGGGGGGGGGGGGGGGGGGGGGGTTGTGGCGGAATCAAAGAAGGATCAGGTGGAAGAGAGTGATGAGAAGATGAGGTGGGTCAAAGTGGTGCGGTGGTAAGGAGAGGGTGGGCAGCAGTGGAGAGGGAGCGGGGGGAGGTGGGCCAAGAGGCGGAGCCACACCTCCCCCAAGCGGATCCAGAAGAGGGAAGACGAAGGAGGGCTGAGAGAGGGGCGGGCAAAGTAGGGTAGAAAGAAGGGCGGCGGAAGAGTAGAAAAAAGGCTGTTGTGGTAAAAGTAGGGATAAAACCCTAAGAAAGCTCTCTTTTAGAGAGAGAGGCTCTCAAAGAGAGAGAGAGAGAGAGAGAGAGATGTTGTCATCGGCCGATACTGTATACATTTGTTTGTACCCAATTTTGACAAAATTGCCAGGCCCTAAGGTAGAGTGACACGCAGTAGTTGGGCTCAGTCATATTCGGGCAATACCCTAGTTTAAGTGGGTCAAGTCTTGGGTCAAACGGTACGACTTTGATCATGGCGGTAAAGATTGGTTCCGGTTGGTTATCCATAAGAAATAGGTAATCGTTTCCGGTGGCGGAGTCAGAAATCGAAGTCAGAAAGGGTCGCGTTATGAAAGAAATCTTCGTATGATAATTTTTTCAAGACTAAATCCAGTCATTCCAGTTTTAATGAGATGGTTTTGATAAAGTTAAAAATTAATCACGAGTATTTTTGTTATCATATCACTCGATGAACACAATATCATTATCGCACTGTATCATTCACCATAATTTAATGTTCTCGAAATAAAAATTGTTCTTACTTTTTTATTGTTATTGAAATTGTATAAATCTAAAAAAAGAAATATAAAATATACTCCAAAATAGGAATTCAGGAGGCCAGGGGCCGGAGCCACCGGTCCCCTATGTAGCTCCGCCACTGATCGTTTCTTATTTTACCAGATTAGGTTGGAGGAAATTTCAAGGACAGGTGACAGCTTCTCATAGCACGACCGAGGGATGCACAGCACCCCGAGTCCGCTTCTCATGGTATATACTCCATTCAAGAGGGAATTTCTTGAATATTCTTCCTTTATACAGTAGTAGCAACAAGCAATTTTGTTATTGGAGCTATGTTCGCAGGTCGTGCAAGCGTAAAGGAATGGTCTCTTCAAGAAAAGAGTCTTGCCTTTATAGAGTGGTTCAAAGGGGTACACCGTACACTGCAACAATCAAGGGTGTTCCTTTCAAGAATCAACGGTTGTATATAGATCTTCTGAATAATTGGGAATGGATTCAAAGGAGTTAGAATGTGACATGTTTTCACGGCCCTGTGGCGCTCGTTTCTAGGGACAAACAGGAATGGAACTAGGAAGAGGCCAGTAGGAGAGGTCGCCCCTGCAAAGAAAAAAAAAATTCTAGTATTATATAGAAAAAATAAATTTTCTTGTGAATTATATAGGCTCGCCCCTACAAAGTATTTTGGGAAAAAAAAAGTCGCTATTGCGTAGTGAAATTTTTAACTCCGTCCCTAAAGACAAACAACTATAAAATGGGAAAAACAGGACAGGCCACAGGTCCTCGGACCTCGCCTTAACAGGCAAATTACTTTTGTCATTTTAAAGCTTCTAATTAGCTTTCATTTTATAGCTTCTAATTAGCTTTCTTCTTTTTTTGGTGTTGTAACTGGTATCTTGTCATCCTTGGTGTTCCTTTGTTTTTCCCCCTTTTGGGTCATTGGCGTTTCTAGTATCGGATCCTTTTAATCTTTGTAATTTGTTTCCAAAGATTAATAAATTCTTTGCTTAGCAAAAAAAAAAAAGGTCCGGCACGCCCGAGCATTATACATCACCCCCTTTCCAGGGAGGTGTTGTCTCTAGGTTTTAGTGGAAACAACATTCTACGGAATCATGCATGCATCTGATCATCAAATTAACAACTCTCCAAAACGAGAGATGAATATTACACAATGAAATGATGACTAGAAGAAGAGAATCCCTTTATGATTCTCCCATATATCTTGCATATGAACAATACAACCAAACTGTATTCGTTCAGAAATTAATAAAGTTTTTAGCCTTTCAATAAATAAAAAAAATGCAGGAGCGACTGTCCACTTAAAATTTCAAACAATCTAATTGCGTACTTGATTTGTTGATAATCTTTTAAAAATAATATGTTTGACTCCTTGAATTTAACCTTTTTGGTGTGAACATATGGTATTAAATTTACATTGGCATATGTAAGGTTGAAATCCCACAGTCAATAAAAATGACTTTTCGGGACAAAACTCAGGCACGAAATCCGTATTTCCTAGCCAAATGATACCCCTTTTAATAAGGAAATTGGATTTCGTCGACAAAGGAGACCTCTTTAGAATATACATATACCAAGCAACTTATATACATATATAATATATAATATTTGTATTTTATATATGAGATCATCATTCAGTACCAACAAGCGAAACTTTCTTTGAAGTATATGATTAGGCACTGCTTCAAAAGATATGAGTGGGTTCCATGGCAGAAGATACGATTTTCATTGGGCACCCCACACCCCAAAAATGTGGATTCGGGCAAAGAATTCAAAGAACTTAGCCCAATATTTTTCACCAACTTGTGAAAATCTGGCACGAGAGAAACCCAGATGGGACATACCAAAATTCATTTCTCAGTAAATCTAATCCAACCAGAGAGTTTTTTCAATCAAAATATACCAAAGAGGACAGTTTTGTCCTTTTGGATTTATTTTGTCTTTTGGTTTTCTTTGTTGGCAGTGGCGGCTCCAGGAATTTTTAACAGGGTGTTCAGAAATTACATTTAACTCTACTAGCTTAACCAATCAGTCGTATCTTCACCAAATTTCATATAATAGTGTGTATAATGCAACCTCAAAAATACAAAAACACGTAAAATGTTGTAGTTGTTTTCAATTTTTTTATATTTTTACCAAAGCAAAATCAAACAGGAGCATAAATATGCTTATTTTTTTTAGGAAATTATGTAGCGAATACGTTTGCACGGATCATTATAAACATATGTTTTTATTTTTGGATTGTTTGCTCTAAGAAAAATTACACCATAACGATACCAACATATATTTTTTCCTCCCCGTTTTTTTGTCATTAAGATGTCTATATTTTTTTGAGATGATATATTAAGTATTCAATTGTAAATCACTTGAATTGCAGTGTGTGTTGTTTATAGTATATGACTAAGTGTTCAAACAAAATATTAGATAAAATTACTAGATGCAATATAACAACAAAATAAAAAAGCGTGTTCAATTGACCACATTTTCTTATATGTTGAGCCACCTATGATTGAGCTATAACGGGATGTAATTTAGGTTGTTCAAAGTAGACTGATTTGTTGGTGGGTGTTCATTTAATTTTGCACTGGGTGTTCATTCATATTTCGGCTGGGTGTTCAAAACATGATCTGATCTAAAATTTGTACAAATTTTTACATGTATTATTAGTACAAATTTTTTTTTAGGGTGGTCATGTGACCATCTACCCCATAGGATGGAGCCGCTAGTGTTTGTTGGGTTGTTTTAGCGGGTGTCTGGCTTTGTTTTTGTTGTGGTGTTGGTTGGCTCCTTTTCGTCCTTTGGGTTTGGTTCTTGGGCGGCATTTTGCCAGTTTGCTCGGGATTCTTCTAATCTTTGTTTCCTTTCAAAGGCTAATAAAATCTTTTTTGCCGATCAAAAAGAGGATAGTAGTACAGTAATAGACACCATTACCCCATTGCCTTAATCATGAAAAATGTGGCAAGCAATATGGCCCCATGAATCTTCTTCCTGTTTCTGTTTATGTTTTTCACTATCATCAGATTAGATCTTTCACCATATCTTTAGCTAACCTACATCTAGCCTACGAGGCAACTGAGTTTCATCACAACTCTCATATTGCTTGAGTATTGTTTTTGAACCGCAATTTTTTTTATTAATCTTTGGAAACAAGTTACAAAAATTAAAACAACACGTGAGAAAACAGCATTACAACGCAAAGAGACATCTCAACTAGGTTGGCACCCCTCCAAGCGACGATCATACACCCCTCCAAGCGACAATCATATTGTTTGAGTATGAAAATATGAAATGAGTTCTGCCCTAATCGACGTCTCCACCTAATAACTTAAGATTTTTTATGAGTTCATAGTCATCGGTCTAATACGGTGTCAAATCAGGTAATAGATTTTGTGTTATAAAGCTAATCCCTTCTTGATTCTAAAATATTTTTCTTTTGTTAAGCGGCAGTAAGAGGGGGTGTGGCAGAGGGTGGTAGAGAGGGTGTGTATGTATAATTGTTCTATGAATATGTAGGTGGATACATATATACTTACAATATGATGCCAGCTTTAAATTGCATTAAAAATCAAGGTGGCTGGTAGCAGTAGCTATATTCTATTGGTAACATGTTGGAGATAATGATGAAAGTCCAGTAGCTTTACCATATAAAAAGAACACGTTTACCTTTGTAGATGTACCTACACTAGTTGAACAATAAATCTCTTTGTGCACAAATATACAACAAAGTCCACCAATCAAAACATCAAATCACACTTGATAGTGGCGCAGTGAAACTACTAAAATGTGACTAGGAACATAATAGGAGTATCTCGCAAAATTAATGTTTTTATATGGGACCGGTTCAAAGAACACATAAGAAAACACAATTTGTTTCGGAGCCCCACGATAATAATCCGAACCGTTCAATTTGTTTAAAACATGTTTTTAAGAAATAAGTGTAAAAAAATCAACTCATTCAAATGACGGTAAGTGCTCGATCCAAACAATTCTGAGAATACTAGTTCCTGTCAAGTTTTTTGAATAACTGTTTGAATCAAACACTTACCAATATTGGATTGAGCCAAATTTTTGCAGGATATCTTATTTTATCCATTTAAACAAAGTGAGTGGTTTAGATCATTACAATATAACCCGGAACAAAAGCGTGTGTTTTTATATGTGTCCCCGGAACTGACCCCTTACATGTTATATTTTATATCACCTAGTTACATGACGATATAATTGTTTGTGTTTTTTATTTCAACTTTATATGACTTCCAATTATTAGACTAAACATGTGAGGCCTCTGAAGAGGCCACACCTAACCAAACATATATGTGAGGCTTACTCACAAGTTTAGTAGTTTACGTCTTCTTTTACAAGTGATGGTAGGACCCAGAACATGAAGTACTCTTGAAACTAGTAGAAGGGGGAAAACGCCAAAAGATAGCAAATAATAGATTGGGCCTAAAACAAAATTTATTGGTACTAAATTGTCACTTATTACTCTATAAAAACACACTAGCTAGCATACAAGTTAGCAGCAAGTCTACGGACGCTAAAAATATTTCAAAATTAATAAATGATTCGTATTGTTCATGTGAGACTCCGAAGTGAACCTCATGGAGCAATCTATGTGTAAATTGTGTGCACAGATCTGTGCGCATAGCTGGCCTCGTAAGTTAGTTAGCTGTGGAAAAAGAATCCAATACCGAATATGTGGGATTCATAGATCTGTGCGCGTAGCTCGCCTCCTAAGTTAGCTAGTTGTGGAAAAAGAATCCAATACCAAATTTGTGGGATTCATAGATCTATGCGTGCAGCTAGCCTCATAAGTTAGCTAACTGTGGAAAAAGAATCCAATACCGAATTTGTGGGATTCACAGACTTGTGCTTCTAGCTAGCCACAAGTTAGCTAGCTGTGGAAAAGGAATCCAATACCAAATTTGTGGGATTCATAGATCTGTGCGTGTAGCTAGCCTCCTAAGTTAGCTAGTTGTGAAAAAGGAATCCAATACCAAATTTGTGGGATTCATAGATCTGTGCGTGTAGCTAGCCTCCTAAGTTAGCTAGTTGTGGAAAAAGAATCCAATACCAAATTTGTGGGATTCATAAATCTATGCGCGTAGCTAGCCTCATAAGTTAGCTAACTGTGGAAAAAGAATCCAATACCGAATTTGTGGGATTCACAGACTTGTGTTTGTAGCTAGCCGCACAAGTTAGCCATCTGCGGGAAAAAAAACCAATACCGAATTTGAGGGATTTGCATATCCGTTTGCGTAGTAGCTAGCCTCATAAGTTAGCTAGCTATCTAGTCGTGAGCAAAGAATCCACTACTGAAATTGGGGGATTTGTTTGGTCAATTGGGGAAATGTTTCCCAAAGCATCAACGTGAACAATCATGCACGGCAAGAACATATGTGAGAAACCTGGTGTTGTACTGAATGTGCAATCCACTCTATGCGTGTCAGGCCGTGAATCCTTCCCTTTGCGATTGGGTGTCCGACACTTGGACCTTAAGCAAACTTCCACTGAACAGAAGATCTCCAGCGTTTTCAATTATTAGAGGCAGGTGTCTAGGTTTTACATGCTCAATTCGTACTGTGGAGCCCACACTCCTTGGCATTATTTATTATTTATTTTTTATTTTTTTGGAATTTGAATTATCAAAAAAGGTCAAAAATATTGAAAATATCGTATTGGAAACTGAGTCCTAGAATTTCGGTTTGAGCTATAATTTTGCGGGTTTCGGAAATTTGACGTTTTGTGTCACAAGTAGGGACGAGACAATATATCCAGGGACGGAGCCAGGATTTTGGCGTAGGGGGGGACGTCTATATACAATAACAAAAATTAAAATTAAGACAACGATGTGATTTTTTACTGACTCAAAAAAAAAAATATATAGATATGTATACAAAATAACACCAATACATATGAAACTAAACATGTTTCTAATATTAACTTAGATTGGAAAAGGTATTAATGTCTATCTAATCCTATCTAGTGTTTATTGAAATCAGGCATCTTGAACTGTGATCGACACTCTTTCTTGTTATTAAAAACATCAATGATAGAGTCTGTGTCCAACCCTCAGCAATATCTTTTAGTACAAAGTTGTTTCATAGCTTGATAAATATTGAAGCTGTTACAATTATTTTTTTAACAAAAAACGGTGGAGGGACGGGACTGCCCTACTAGCCCCCTGGCTCCATCCGTGAATATATCTACACGGAATATAAACTTGACGTTTGGTATCATAAATTGAGAAGAGCCGACATATCCACACAGAATATAGATTACAGGGAGAGGGCTATGATTCAAAATCCACTCCATTAAGATAGCACTAAGGACATGTGCGATGCTCATTCTTGCGTAAAGGACCGAAAACCAGGAAACAAAAACACATCATGCACAAACAAAGAGATTTTGCTATTATACCTCTTCATTACCAATCTCAATTTCGGCCCGTCTGCATTACGAATCCCCTAAAAACTCTAACCGATACCAAATGAGGCTTAAAGACGATCATCTGCCCTCTGGTTTATGTTCCATTGTGGTTTGCACGATGACACATTGAAAATTCCTTCCACAACACCAACCAAGAAAAACATCGTATTATTTTTCTTCCACCATTTATGCTGAGTTATACCCCATCCACTGAGATGGATCAAGGGTTCCTGCTGTGCACAGCACCGTGTAGTGCGGGGATTCGGCCGTTCATTGCGAAAATGCACGGCTCAGATTTAATCCAAGCAATAGACGGTTCAAATTTACATGGGGCTCGGATTAAATCCGAGCCGTGCATTTTCACAATGGACGGTCGGATACTCCGTACCACACGGACACGGTGCTATGCACATGGTACGCAGCAGGAACTCCACTCCCCACTGAGATATGTAAACAGTTCCTAAGAGTTCTATTACGTGACGGATGGTGCCTAATGATGATTTGATTAATGCATGAAAATATGTAAGTCCGAGGTTTGTATATATGCGATGTCCAATGATTCATTTGTTTGGAAGTAACGTCACATGGTGCTCCAGATCACTCACCACGTTTTTGTAAAATCTACAACGATTTAAGTGTATGAACTCTATATAAATGTGCGATACTAAATAATTACTCGTATCAGATGGAGACACAGAATGTGGCAATTAGGTTGAACATCAATAATCAAAACGAGAAAAGGCACAATTGATGGGGTGGCAAATGATGAAATTGTGGAATCAGTGTATTTGTTTCTTTTGTGCACGAGTTCTTTTCAGTACCTTGAGAACGACTTGTGTACGTTTGCATTATACTCGACTAGGAAAATGGCACTTTCAAGCAATAATTAACTATTTTTTACAAGCTTGGCCTCCTTTGGGTAAAAAACTTAATCCAGATTATTGGTTTTTTGGTTTTTTGTCAAATAATCCAAAAAACCGGTTTGGTTTTTTATTAAACTTAATCCAAATTATTCCCTCCTTTGGCTAATAATCCAGATTATGAATTATTGGATTATTCGTTTGTCCTTATTCAATTTTTTTTTGCATTCGTTAGTTTTGCATCAAGATTTTGTGGTTTCTGGATTCCTCTCGACGAGACGAATCTAACAAGTATAAAATTATGGTCAGAACTCAATTTTTTTTTAATAAAGCCAAAATAGGTGGATTATTGGCCAAACGAATAATCTGGGTTATTAGATTATTACTCAAAGCACTCTGGTTTTTTGGATTAAGATTATTATCCAAAGCACTCTGGTTTTTTGTACCCCAAAAAACCAAAAATCTGGATTAAGTTTTTTACCCAAAGGAGGCCAGATACA
This sequence comes from Vaccinium vitis-idaea, assembly GCA_963854785.1. Taxonomy (NCBI): domain Eukaryota; kingdom Viridiplantae; phylum Streptophyta; class Magnoliopsida; order Ericales; family Ericaceae; genus Vaccinium; species Vaccinium vitis-idaea. Next base: position 30,642,494 of record OY978226.1, on the reverse strand, counting down.
GTGATAGAGAAAAGAAAAGCATAATGTAAAGCTTAATTACTCTACTTATTAAAAAATGGGAAAAGCTAAATTATGATCCTAAGAGTGCAAAATAGAGAAGAAAAGAGGAGTGCAGCAGCTTAGGAAAAACACTGTGCACGATACATATATGAACATTGCATAGGTATACCATAGCACTGTTTAGCATCCATACATTTTTTTTTCTTTTTTTCTCTCTTACCCAGCTAGAAGCTCAACGACGATGGAGCTCCCGAATGCCGTGACGGCGACAGTGATGACGAACAATGCTATGGCGACCATTGACGGCGATGGCGGCTCTCTAATCCAGATCGACGGTGATGGAGGCTCTCGAACCAAGATCGACGACGACGGATCTTTCGATCGACGACAACAGCGATCGACAACGATGGAAGAGGTAACGATCAGAAAAGGTAACAACGGCAATGGAAGAGGTTTCGATGGAAGAGGTAACGATGGCGATGGAAGAGGTATCGACGGCGATGGAGCCTAAATTGTAGGTTTTGGTTAGATCTGCATTTTTATTGGTGTGAATTTGCAGTTGGCGGTGTTTGCTAGAATTGGTTGCTTCATTTGATACACACTTATTAAAGGTGTGTATCATATGCACCTATTGTATGGTCAATATTGTGACACCTCATTGGCAATCGTAACATTTTTTAGTGTTTCGTAACTTTCAAGCAATATGATTCATAACATTTTCTATGATTCATGACATTTGGTACGTCTCACTTCTATTAATAAGAGGTAATCAATTCGTAACTTTTATAGGAGTGCATATGATACACACCCATATAGGGGGTGTGTATTGTAGCACTTCCCAACTAACAAACATATGTGAAGAACAATTAAGCAAGAAACAAATAACACAAGATAGAGATCCGTTTTAAGGGGGTCAGGTGTGTGTGCTTTGCGGCGTTTGCACAACACATTTGTTGTGCAACATCATTCGGCCCACCTAGGTTTCTTTTCTCTTTTTATCTGAACCGTTAATTTTATTCGTCTCGTCGAGTATGTATATCACGTAAAAATTCAGGTTGATCAGGCGGCAGATGTAACTATGTTTTCCGACTGCATTTTCATGGAAACAAAATAGTTAAAGAAACCGTTGTAGGTGATTTTTTTCACAAAACTATAAGTGAAATGATTAACGATCAAATAGTTTTTGATGTCCGATTAACCTGAATTTTTTTGTGAAATACATATTCGATGAAATGAACAAAATGAATGATTCTGATCAAATAACGGGACCAAGGGTGGGCCCCCTAGCACTGCACAACACATACAAGACACCCGTTTTCAATTGTCCACTATAAGAATACATGCATTTTCAAACCCCAAAAAATATATTTCTCTATATAATTTCACCAAATAAAAGTGCTCATTGAGCGTACAAAACAATTAAAAAACTCTATGAAAGTACATTTTTTTACGTCCAAGAAAATACACGTCTCTAAAAAAGGACACTTAAAAAGAGATGGAGGGAGTAGCATTATTATTACGGGTGGGGGGGTTTTGGTTGGGGTTACGTGATCCGTCGAGTCTTCAAAATTTTCTAATATGGTCCTAAGTTTATAGGCGTTTCATTCATTTGCCCACAAATGACAAATATTTCAAAAGGGAATTTATATTGACACTTTCTAAAGTGTTAATGACACTCCCAAAAGGGGAAGCGAGGGATTGATATTGACACTCCCCCTTTTGGAGTGTCATTAACACTTCGGGGAGTGCCAATAACAATACCCATTGCTTGTACGACAAATCACAATACTCGTTGCTTGTACAACAAATATGATTTGACCAAATTTGAGTGATATCCATTATCCGATAGTCTTGATTTTTTGCATGGGCGGTGCATACTTCTAGATTTACAAATGAACGATTTTCGGATCATAAGGAATAAAACCGTAATGGGTCTCATTTTGCACATTACGAGTGCTAGAACATTTAGCTATTCTGGCCTGGAGTAGCATATGATTGTCGCGAGAATTGGGTCCATGCCAATCTTGTTCGAATAAAAATAAAAAGGAGGTATTTGAAGATAAAAAGGGCGTGTGAAAATTATTTTCCCTTTTAAATTTGTACTAAGCAAACAAACAAAACAAAAAAGGTTTTCAAAAGAAATCAAAAGGAGGAAAGCAAAAGAAACCTCGACTCATTGCCTCCTTCAATGTGCTGCACGCTGGATAACGACCTTGCTTACCATCGACATTGATTTCTCAGTAAAAAAAAAAAAAAAGACAGATATTCCTTTTGATGTTCACAAGTCATGCACTGCTACCTAGAATCTCGACCGTTGAAGTTTAAATTTTGCACATCTATTCTGGGTACCTAGACTTTCTGTATGCGTATTGAGTACTTTTTTTTTTTTCCGATGGTTATGGATGTGTAGGCCAATTTATGTTCACATTAACTAATTTCCTCACCAATCTAATTAAAGATGGATTATCCACACTTGGATTTAAAGAATACATAAGAAATTACAGTTTTGCGACCCGTTATAAAAAATTGAACTCTAATGAATTGTGTGGCGAGCAAAATCCACCAACCAATCGCACTAGCCCCATCCTGTTCATACCCAACAACCTATAGTCAAGAATTTTTATTTACCCAAAAACATTTTTGTGGTTGAGGTAAGAACTCAGCTGATATTTATGGGCCCCACGGCCTTAATCTTTCTGCCACATCAGGACTTCCAGCTGGAGGATCTCCGAAAGTGGCTGAATTATTGATAGTGTTTTTTGTTTTCGGTAAAAATGGGAATCTAAAATTTTATCTACAGCCATCAGATTGGAAAGAAAAGGCTCAATGGCCTTGAATGGTCCTTGACAGCTCTTTCAGCCTCCACTTCTGAACAGTGAAATGTAGTCAAAGTGTGGGCTCATTCAATCATTTATATTCTGTCCATTTCCTCGATGGGAGATTTGCCTAAATTTCTGATTTTGATCTTCTCTCTAGTTTTTTTTTTTTTTTTTCTCCTTCGGCGAATCAATATTGTGAGTTGGAGTCGGTGGAGTTTGAACCATAGTCATATGAATGAGAGTACATGATGACTACCTCTAGACTACCACTCCAGTTGCATCTTCTCTCCAGTTACATGAGATATTTGCACTTCTTACTCAACAATATGGTTTTAATAAATTTGAGGCTCGAAAGTTTATGATTGTGTAAAATTTATGAATTTTTTTAAAATAGCCCTTGAACTTTCCACCAATTCGCAAAAAAACACTTGGACTTTAGCCGTCAACAACACCACACTTGAACTTTAAATTTCGTCAATAAAAAAACTCATGCCGTTCCATTCGATGCCTTTATTAACAGAGAAAACTAACGAAAAGACTTAACCCAGCTATTTGTGACAAACTGATAGCAAACAAACAATATACATGCTGATTCTAACAATTTTGAATGCAATCACTAGCTCACAAACATTTCGAGCACTGGGTCGAGGTTATTTTTGGATTTTTCAAGTACGAGAATGTAGTTGTAGCGATTTCGAGGGTCAATGGTGGCTTGGGTTTGGTTTTTGAAAGTCATCAGGGTACGATTTTGAGGTCTAGGGTTTCGTTTTCGAAGGGTAGGATTATGTTTGGGTTTTTGACGGTTAGGGCTTTGACTTATTGGTCGATTGGGTATTGGGTCAGGTTGTTAGGGGTTGATTGGGTATTGGGTCAGGTTGTTAGGGGTTGATTGGGTATTGGGTCAGGTTGTTAGGGGTTGATTGGGTATTGGGTCAGATTATTAGGGGTCGAAAGTGAGTAAGGAATGGATTTTGAGTATAATTGTAGTTGTGATTTGGAGTTTCAAGAGGTATACTAGTCGTGATTTGGGATTTTGAGTTATAGGTGTTTTTTTTTTTTTGACAGGTTCCAACGTCTAGGGTTTCGATTTGTGGGAGATGAAGTTTCAACTCAGGGTTTCTAGGATGAACGATGTTGGTCAGCGATGGTGAGGTGGGCGACAGTGGTGAGGGCTAAGTCTCTCCGTTAGTTCCCTCTGTTAAAAAGGTCATCGAACTGGACGACAAAGATTTTTTTGTTGATGGAATATAAAGTTCAGGTGTGGTTTTGTTGACGGCTGAAGTCCAGATGTTTTTTTTAGAATTGGCTAAAAGTTCAGGAACTATTTTGAAATTTTCCCTAAAATTTATACACCATTGTTTTTTAGATACAGTATGAAATTGTTATTTTTTTTTTTGGTACGGAAATTGTTATATTTATTTCACCGCTAAACTCCTAATGTTGAGTTTTTCTTATTTATTGCAGTATGATCCATGCAAGATTGAGATATTCTTTCCATTGTAGACCTGAGTTTGGATGGCGGCAATCTTGAGGGGAATGTGAATGTGATATGTTCTTTCAGTAATTCTAACATTTGGAAGAGACATGAACCAGAATCACAGGAGGAATGAGAATGTGATACATTCTTTCAATGATTCTAACGTTTGGAAGAGACAACAAAGAGAATGTGATGCCATACTTATATAATTCCGATGAAGAGACATGAATAAGAATGTGATTTTTTTACCGGAAAAAAAAAAGAACGTGATTCCTTATGTCATATTCAACTAGGAATCATATTCCAAACTGAGTGAGAATTTGAATCACTCCCTCCCCCTATGAGAATCTTTGATTCCTTGCTCATTTATCAAGAAAATGAGATGTTGACTTTAATAAATTTTTAAAATAATTGTTTCGTGTATAAGATTACGAAATTAATCCAGACACCAAAGTGAAATTAATCCATGTATCTAATTCCTAGAAATTCGATTCCCAGTAGTCATATTTCTATACATACTCAAGATTCTGGTCATCGAAACATAATCTGAATGGTATACCAGTGTTTTGGTTATACTCAATAGTCCGAGTAACTACCTCATTTAAATGGTGCTCAGTGTTTCTAGAGAACTCTTAGCGATTGCTTCAGGAACACCAAATAATCTCTCATTTAAAACCATTTATAAAATGGAAGCATCGTACGCCAGATATGATCGATCTTCTTAAAATCATCGCCTCGTGTCTCATCCTAGGTTTGGGCTTATCATCTCACTTTGGTAAAAGTAGTTTTCTCATCCCAAAGCAAGTTTAAACTTCAATCTTACCAAAAACAGTTGTCTTTTGTCTTGCACTTAACCACAGCTTTTTTAGAGGGGCCAAGGCCGAAAAAAGATTGTAAACTTTTCTTGTTTTATCCTAAAAAGATTGTAAAAATTTGACTAACTCATATTAACTTTGTTCAACAACTAGAGACACAGACAGCCTGTTCAGCACAAGTAAATGGAAGGGTCTGGTTTCCGTATATCCTTTATTTGTTTGCATCTCATCTCCCGGATATTTTTTGGCCAGGATACTGGTTATGTATATCCACGAAAGCCTTATTTTTGGAACCCCTTCCAAATCGTATCCGACATCCACTTTACCAAAATACCCCTGAGCCCAACTTCATTTGCTTTAATCATCCAAAATACCAAGGCTCACTTTGTGTTCCCAATCCCACTCCATCTCTGGAATTTCCAATAGAATACGCTCGTTTCATCCAATTGAGCACCCAGAAAACCTAACTGATTCTATTGATTTTTCAAAACCTGATGAAATTCACCAGATTCACGGGTCTCCGACAATGGTCTCCAAAACAACCTCTCCCAGTCTCAGCTCCGCCATCAACAATTTTGATTTTGTACACATCACCCCCCCCGATTTAGATTTTGTACGTGAGAAAGAGAGAGAATCCCTGAGATTCCGACGATCTTGTCTCTTGTTACCGGTGGATTATTTTTGCATACCAGAGCGATATCAAAGATCAAAGAGGGGAGAAATTATTAAAAGCAACAAGAGTTTTAGGTGCAAAATAAGAATTTCACACTATTGAACATTCTCCACTCCCTCATATCTGCTTCCAAAAAAATATCTGCTTCCAAAAAGAAATAAAAAAAACTAAGTAACTTTTAATCTCCTTTCACCCTCTTATTATTATATCACACTTTTTCCCTCTAAAACATATCCCGCTAACAAACGGGCCAAGAGATAACAACGCTTGCCATCTAATACAGAATGTTGTGAAACCATGTTGGGTATTTTGGGCCTTTTTCAAGGCCCAATTGTTCTCCTTCTTGCTCTCATGCGAACTGGCCGTCGGAGAAATAAAAAGCTTAACTCACAAACCCGTATAGATCATCTTAATTAGGACGGATAAATGAGCCTAAATTGTTCAGTGCTGATTTGAAAATTTTACGGACTTCATAAATCTAATTCAAAGTTAACTTGTTTTTCAGATGAGCCACGATGTGAATAGTGGGCTAATCGCTCGCTGAAGCGATTAAAACTTGACAAGCATCAAAAACAATATTCAAACTCGATTTGTTTATGAAACAAACCAATTTTGAACAAGCTTCTGCAGTGCGAAAACAAACACGAACTCAAACTCAAATACATTCATCCGTCATATTTTCAGTTAGCTTCTCACTGTACTCTGAAACATAGAACCAAAAAAGCTGCTATGCCTTTTCCATAAAACAACAACAAAGTACTTTGTTAGCCGAAAGAAAACTGGAAAAATCGCTCCTATTATTCTCTTGTTCGGAACAATAAAATCAGGCAGTACATTTGGACACCAAGGTCAGCAACCCCAACCAAACTCAGTATTCTGCCCATGGATCTCTAAATTAGAGCTATTTCACTTCAGTAGTTTGCCTATGTTCAAAATTTCTTTATTTGACCTGCTGAAGATACAACTGACATTAATCCTATCTATCACACAGAAACGCACAATCCAAGCGAAAAGCTCGCCATTTCTGAGTACAAAGAACCATATATTAATAAAACTAAATGAAGCCACACAAAAAAAGAACCAGAAGATGCGGGAAGACCATCAATCTAATTCTGTGGATTTGAACTGGGGTCTTAGAATGATGCATTTGGAACTTAAACTTACATGTATATTCAACTACAACACAAACTTTATGCCTTCTATTCAATGTTCATAAGTAGTTTCAACAACAGGAACTCCTGGTCCATATATCTGGCGACAACGGTCATGAAATGATCCAACGAGTCGAGAGACTACCTCCTTAAAAAACACGGAAGCCACCTGTCAAACATATCGTATTTGAACAAGTCAGAATGCTTCAAACTGCTATGAAAACGTGTTTCGATACTTGAAGTCTTCTAGAGTGAGGCTTGGACAGTTACTGATATCATGTTGCACAAAGTGGATGAACAAACATGCAAGCATCAAGCTAAGAGATATATCACTGGGTATATGCTGGACTAAAATATATAGACCAATAATTGCCCGCTTAGATTGGAAAAATCCCACCTAGGATTCAAATTGTTCGGAAACACAAAGCTCTCCCCATCATTGCATATTGCTGGAATACAATGGACGCATCCAAACAATGGAAGAAGACGTAGGATAAGGTCATCCTTAAGTAAAACCACAAGGATCATCCATATTTCTCAAAGACGGTGATCCCATGAACTTGGCTACTGCTGTAGAAATCAAATATGAGAAGATCCTCTCGATTGATAATCTATCATTTGCTTAGCCATTGTAGCGTTGCTAGAAACGTGGTGGAGTATACTATAATTTGGCCATGTTATGATCGGTTGGGTGTTCGGGAGAGACGTGGTAAGGGTTATTGCTAAGTTGCCAACTACCATAAGTAACTTGGAGTTTGATAGGTACTGGACACTCAACCAAGTTGTCGCAGATCCAACTATGTACGTTTCAGCCACAAGGACCATTGACGTAGCCCTAGTTGGGTGAGGCATGTAAATCTTGTGTTTCTTCTGTGATTGATCTTGATTGTTGCTTTTCTTTCTGCATTCAAATTCTCATATCTTTTTTATGGTTCTGCATATACCTAACGTTTAAGTGGAAGGCATGGGAATTGAATCCATTCTATACTTCTATTTGATATGATACTAGGAACGCAATAAATCTTGGAAAAACAATAGACAATGCACACAATTAGCTATGGTAGTGAAGTTCACACACTACAAAATTTACTGCAGAATCAAACTAATGAAAGAACCATAACCTGTCGATAGAGTGGTGATTGGAACTTGAAATCCACCAAGAAATGAAGGTCACAAGTTCCAGGATTAGGTCCTGGGTTGAATTCCCAAATGTTTATCAAATGATCAAAAAGACCACTTTCAGATGCAGTTGTCTGGAAGAAAAAACAACAAAGGGCGTGTCCATTAGAAGCAGAATAGCAAATACATTCATACTGGGAAAAAAAAAAAAACCCTACACAAAATCAATACCAACTAGCAGAATGTAAAACTAAAAGGGCCACTTTAGACATCACATGTACTAAAGCAGGCCTGCGAGGGAAATCGGAAACTGAGAAAATCCAAAGCATGCAACAAAGACCCCAAGAATCAATGTTTACAGCTAGCCTTTATGATAGTGTAACAAGAACCTTTATTGTTATCTCGAGTGAGAAAAAGATGGATGATGTAAGAGTTCTGAAAGCAAGTGTGAGAAAATTCAAAACAAAAAAAACTATTACCTTAATGGTCTTTGGCTTGTTTAGTTCAACATGGGAAAGATAGCTTTCAACAAAAAATTTGAAACCAATCTCCAGCTCAGCATCAAATGATCCATCTGGGTTGCGTCGAATTATATCTGATCGTCGGCACCAAGGAACAAAATCCTCATATAAGTCCGCAGCAGCAACCACGGAAAATAACTGCTCTGGAGAATACCTGCAATCACAAGCTAGTGGAGCTACAACCCATAACTCATAAAAATACAGAGCAACCAGAGACAACCAATCAAAGATGTCAGCATCCCAATCCAAGAACAAAATTTGATCTCATCTATGTTGGGGAAGTCTGATCTCATTCTTGTGGGATTAGAAATTGTATCGGATGCGGGTGTATATCCAAGGGTCGGACACCTCGGATTCGCGGATACGGATCCTAGTTTCGACACGGGTGCAGGGATTCATCAAATAATTAAAATTTTATTTTAAATAATTAATTTTATAGGTAAAACTATTAATTTCTTATTTTAAATAAAATTTTAAGTAAAGTCATTATTTATTTGTTTTATGTGGTATTTGAGAACCAATTACTACATGATAAGCCTTTAGTAAGGCTTTGGATCATTTGGACTTTTTGTTTTGGGCCTAGGTCCATGTGAACTTTAGTCCAACTAAAAAGTTAGTAGATATTTAGACTTTAGTGCCTAGCCCATTTAACTAATAACCCAGTGGCCCAAATCTCTTCCCATTCAAGCACAGGTACTTCTAAAACCCCAATGTACTCGTACCGCACCGTACAGGGTACCGGTTCTTCATGGGTACTTCTAAATACGTACCAGGTACTCTGAAAACATACCGGGTACTTTTGAGTTTTTGGGTACGGCAATGGGTACTTTTGGGCCTATTCGTAAAGATTTAAAAATTTAAGGGAAACTCAAACAGCTGGCCTTAATATGCAATACTCAATGCGATAGAGTCATAAACTGAAGACCAAGACTCAAGTAGGACACCACATTATACCCAAGGAAAGACTAGGTTGTGGGACATTGTTGAAGATGCATTTGATTCAATGGGGAGTGCTGGTATTCTTGAAATCGCTCATATTTCACTTGATGAGCTAGAGATGGCAGCCATGTTGTTTACAGATGAAGTGGATGAAGTTTGTTAGAGCTTGTCCCACGTTGAATAATTATAACCTCAAAAGCTAATACATGAGCCTGGGCGGCCTCTCCACTTATTGTTAATTGGTTTTGAGTTTGATGCTATAACATGTTATCAGAGCAAGACTTTCAGAGACTTTTGGACAAGACTTTATGTCGTTGATTGTTGGTTTCCCCATATTTGTCGTTAATGGTTGATCATTGTTGCATGTGTTGAATTGTTTGTTTACCTCACCACGTGCCTGTCAGGTGCGGGGAAGTGTTAGAAGTGTTAGAGTTTGTCCCACATTGAATAATTATAACCTCTAAAGCTAGTATATGAGCCTGGGCGACCTCTACACTTATTGCCAATGGGTTTGACGAAGTTCAAGATCCTTAGTTCTTAGGACTATTTTCTTTCTTTCTTTTTTTGTTGGATCTTGCTTTAAGTGTTGTCAGCATGCACTAAAACTCCAAAACGAAATTGCATTGCTTTGATCTAGGATTCTAGGCACATTGAACTTGATCTATTAGCTCTTAGTCTCTTAACTTTTATTTATGCTGCTTTTTGTTGGCAAAATGGGTTTATTATTTAGTTTATGCAATGGAAAATAGGAAACTAGGAAAAAATAAAATAAATTACACTGATGTACCCAACCGTACCCGTACCCTACTTTTTTTAGGTTTTTGTCGTATTGCATACCCATACACGTACCCGTGCTTCATAGGTTGTGGCCCATTAGAAAACCTAGCAGTCAGCATATCTTACGTTTCTTTCTATCACGCAAGTAACGTTAGAGGCAGTCATGGCAGACCAAACCCTAGCAGAGCGCACATCAGAGTCGTTGGAGATTGTTGGAGCTTGAGAAGATAATCTCAAATCCAAATCGAACATGCAGACCCGTCGAGGTTCATTCCTCTTCTTGTTCTTCTTCGATCTGGTCTTCTTCACTTGGAATCATCACGTGCCCGAACATAAATAGCCAGATCTGGTACATATCCCACACCCGTGTCGTGTCGACACGTGTACTTCGCCCGACGCCCAACAATGCGGACCTGTGTATCATAGGTGCAACCTCTTCTGTCAAAGAGTTTGAATGACCACATTCAAAGAATCGAAAGATTCTAAAAGGGTGGATGAGGGAATGTCGGTGATGAAGTGTACATGAGCAATTTTGCATATTTATTTAGGTCTCTAATCTCTATTCACAAAATCCATTTCTTTGGGTAGCAATTAGAAAGGATGCAAATTGATTTTCAATGGTGAAGGTATCATTTATTCGAGTGTCCAATTTTGTTACATCAACTAGAGCAGGAGGCTTGAGCAAGGATATTATTTATTTTGAGTCAAGCCCTCACGAAGTTTTGGATAAGGGTAGTTGCTCCTAAGTATGGTTTGGTTTGGGGGAAATTGATTCTGCGAAAGTCGTTTTCATGCATGGAAGGCCATTCATGGTAATAAGAATAATTAGAGATAGCTATGTTACATGGATCCTTCATTTTGGCTTAAGTACCCGTGTCCTGTGTCCGACACACGTATCCAATTTGGACACTCGGATCCTCTAATTGAATGATATTTTACAGAAAAAGAATACCAAATTAGCTGGAAAAATGATATTTCTAGACTCACAGGACATGAAATAGAAAAAAACACATTTTTCTTAACTCTTCTTGTTTAAATACATTACTAAGTATAATTTACAATATATAACATGCTCTAGTCATACAATATATACTACAAACAGGTGTTTAGGACGTGCCCCTGTACCTGTACCCCGTTGTGGGACACATATCCCAGTATCCTAAGATTTAAGGATAGGAAGGTCTGACGCTTGGACATGCACCCGCACCCGATACTCATACCCGAGTCCATGTAACATAGAGAGATAGTACTTGTCTAATTTTGGTTGGAGGGGAGAAAGTGAAATTCCATAGAGAGATGGTGTTGAGAACGGTGTTTGGTTGGCCTTCCCAACTCCATGTGGGATTATTATCAATAATGACCAAGAGATAGTAGATTGGGAAAATGTCGTTGAAACATGCTTTGATTTGAATTTATCTTTAATTTACTGTTTGCTCTATCAGATGCATGCAAGGTAAAGCTCTCTATGGGGAGGGAGATGTTGAAATAGGGTAATTTTAAGTGGAATCCTTCTATCTTGCCTCGAGAGATAGTGTGGGCAGCTCTTTCCCTTGAAATTTTTTGGAGGTCTACCAATCCTTCCTTCTAAGATTGCAGTTTTCTGTGGTTACTGCTCTTGGTGAACTACTCATTTCAGGACAAGTTGACCCTTGTATTATAACGGAAATAGTTGTAAACTGATGTTGCATGTGCAATTAACAGTTGATTAATTGCCTCCTCATCCAATAGCTAGTGCCTTTGTGAAAAGGATGTTCTTTTTTCAGTTTTGCTAGGTGTCCTTGGGTTTTCCCAGCGAGACTGATAAACTTAGGCACTGGATTGGATTTCAGAACACAAAACCTAAGGAAAGAATAGAAAGTTGCACCACTAATTGTGGTTTATGCAGATTATTTGGGGTGAAACGATTCACAGATCCTTTGCGGTTCAACAGTTTAGGATCTATTCGGATATAGTAAAGAACATAGGGAGCTTATTGCTTATACCGCCTTTCATTTGTTTTGATTAGTTTTACTTTTACTGGTCGTATCCCCTTGATGCAAATTAATGAGGGTTAACACACACTTATCCAAGGAAAATAAAAACCTTATCAACCTAACATGCATAAAAATGCAATGGAGTGAATTCTATAAGTACATAAACCAAGGTTGCCAAACAAGAATTGACTGAAAGCTAGTACCTCAAAAATTTCGATTAAAAGCAGCAACAAGCTTTAGGGCGAGTTTCCGCTGAATTTTTTTCCTTCAGACTAATGACAATAGACAAGTTTTTTTTTTTTTTTGGGTTTTTAGTTGATGTGTGTGAGTAGAATGACTTGCGCTGAAATCCGTGAAAACATGGGCATTAGTCAATTTAGCCAACTTAAATCATCTACACGAGTCTCGCTACTCCCTCAAAATTGTGGCTTTGCCGAGGAAAACGCACAAAACCCTTACCCAACAGCCTTGCCTCTCTCCTCGGCAGTTTCTCTTCCGCTACAGTACCCCTCTCTCTCTCTCTCGGTTTTTTAGTTGATGTATGTGAGTACAATGACTTGTGTTAAATTCCATGAAAACATGGGGATTAGTCAATTTAGCCAACTTAGAGCATCTACAGGAGTCTCGCTACACCCTCAAAAATCAAAATCATGGCTTTGCCGAGGAAAACACACAAAACCCTTACCTAATAGCCTCGCCTCTCTCCTCGGCAGTTCCTCTTTCGCTACAGTACCCTCTCTCTCTCTCTCTCTCCGGCTATTGAATGTTTCTCTTTCCTTCACACTTCGTTTGGATTTCCTTTTTCTTTACTGATTTTAGGAACTGCCCAATTTTATAAGGCGACTTCAGCTGGTTGGTTTGATTTGGGGAAAATCGAAACCAAACTGGGTTTGATTTTGCAAGAGATTTGGGTGATTTGGGATTTGATTTCGCAGAAAATTTGGGGATTTTGGATGAAATTGCAAACCCTAAATTTCCTAATGCCTAGGCTGTTGGGGTTTTCGCATTTTTTTTTTGGTAGCTATCCATTCTAAAATATGGCATTTTCGCCTAGGCAAAATGCCTAGGAATAGCTGGAGATGCTCTTAGACAATAGGAGAAACTCGCCTTCAGAATTTACAAGGTTTTTTTTTTTTTTGCTAAGTAAAAGAAAAAAGAATTTATTACTGCACAAATCCAAATGGGAATACAAGTAACAAAGGAGAAAGATGCAAACAGTGATTACAAAGAGACGCAAAAAGGAATACGATTATGGGTAGCATAAAGTCTCATCATTAAACAGAAAAAGTTCCCTTATTCTCCATGTTTAACCGCAATGAAATCCTGAATCTCAGCATATGGTATAATAACTCAAACGAACAAAATTCCAACAAATAAAAAGGAGGAAACAAAGCAAGAATTAGGTCAAACATACCCCATAACACGCCTCTCTTCATACACTTTGGACAGCACATTGCCTTCGTCCCCATCACCGCACCCAAGAAAACCCCTCCTCTGAATAACCCTATTGAAATCCTCAAAAGATCCAATGTCCTTATTAACCTTCAAAACCCTAGTACCCGCAATGCTACTCAAAACTCGAATCTGAGCACATTTTCCAAGCTCAGAATCCTTCCCTGTATACCTCACCAATCGTCTACCACCGTTCCCACGCGAAATTAATTGCCGAAAAGCCTTTGATGTCGAAACAAACGGCCGCATTGCTAAAAAACAAAAATCTGCTATTTTTAACCGATTGAAAACCCTAATCGATTGGAGTGGAAAGACTGCCCTAATCTTCAAGTTTTTGCAACAAAATTGGGTACTATTACAGAGGGATGGGAGCTTGAATGAATTGAAATTGAGAGCGTAAAAACGAATTGGAGAACGATAATTGAATAAATTGAAAGAATGATTGAACCCTAGGGAAGTTTTTTTTTTTTTTTTGATCCGACCCCTAGGGAAGTTTGATTGGTTATTCCGACGAAGAACAAAATTAGAAGTACAATTCAAAGTTCAAACACGTAGAGAGGTACGTTTCAAAAAACACGTAGAGAGGTTTTGCGGACTAGTCAAAGAAGGTGGCCCATTTGGTTTATTAGATCCAGCCTTTTGGGCTTTCTTCCAATAGACTGGGTTTCAAACCCTCCATTAATTAGCCCTCTTGGGCTGGACAAGGCTCCTGTCCAGCTTTAACCCGGTCCAGTTTTGAGCTATTGTGGGTTCATCTGATGACCCATACCAACCCATTCACTTTCAACCCATATTCAACCCACCCACATTCAATTCAACCCATGACCCATACCAACCCACCCATTTGCCACCTCTAGTTCATCACATCGTATCCATAATAATGAGCGGAACAATTCATTTAGTGGTTTAGTAGTCTGGGGACATTGCTTTTTGCCCATAACAACTTTTTTTTGGGTATTTTCTTAGTACATCTCCAAAACTTTTCAAGGGCCCTGTTTGGAGAGTTAATTTCCCAAAGTGCCTAAACCCTAAATCCGAAGTGCTTAAATCCAAGTGTCTAAACCAACTATACTCTACCCCAAAGAACTTAAGTCCCCTAATATTGAACCCTAAAATTAACTCTCCAAACAGAGGCCCTTGGAAGCTTTGGAGGTGTACCAAAAAAATGTCCAAAATGAAGTCGTCTTAGGCGAAAAACAAGATCCCAGGATTTGTTCATATCCTGATTCCACGAATTCTAGACGCTTGACGGGATCAGTCATGCATAGGTTTCTACCACAACATCAAGGTGCAGCAATCATAACGAAGTCTCTTTCTCTCAAGCCATCTGGTTCACAAGACTACTCCAGCAAGCAAGTCTCTTTCTCTCTTAATCCTGCAGTTGATAACACTTAAATTCAGCTACTTTGCCAACTCGTCCACCGGCTTTATTTATGACATTATTTCCCTACTTCCAATGTGCTGGGGTTGATTTCGTTTTGTATTTTTTCGAAAAAAGGGTCGAACTAAAATAACGGATACCGTTGTCATGATTGCCTTTCTATATTATTTCCTTATTCTATGGGATAGAGCTATACATTAAAAAATAGATCGTCGACTTGACAATGGTGCAATTTTGTATTAATCTATTAGGAAATAAGTCGTTACTTTTGTGGATCCGTTTTCTTTTTCTAATGAAAAAAAAGAAGAAGTAGAAGTGGCACTACTCATAAAGAAACTGGCTACAACGAAGAAATAGCCGAGATGGGGTCATAAATCCACAAAAGAGTCCACCTCCAATCACTGAATTGAGTATTTTGTTCACTAGCAAGAGTAATTTTTTTTTAATTTTCATACTAATCTCTTTTTTTCTTTTTCTCAAGCTTTATGAATACTTGAGTAGTGCCACTTCTACTTCTTGTTTTTCATTAGAAAAAGAAAACGGATCCACAAAAATAACGACTTATTTCCGTGTAGATTAATACTTCTACAAAATTGCGTCATTGTCAAGTCGACGATCTATTTTTTAATGCGTAGCTCTATCCCATAGAAACTTGAAATCCAGATCATCTTTCACCAAGATGGGGAATTTGTTGGTAGGAGAAGGGCTACCTAAAATTTTGAAGGGCTTGACCAGAGAGAGAGAGAGATCTTAAACAAAAACCTAATCCGTGAGAATTTTCTTGGACTAGTTTATAGTAATTACGTACAGTAATTAACAAATTTGGGTGTGATTTTTGTCCTTTTTCAGTGTTTGGTGGTGTTATAAGAATAAGATATTATGATATTGCAGTGTCAAAATCTCAGCACCATGATTAACATAGAATATTAAAAAGATGCAACATATCGAATATTTTCTTTTTATCACTATTTTGTTTTCCAATTTTTTTCATTTAGCTTAATGCTTATAATTCATTTTTTCATGTTTAGAGTGGGTTATAATTTTGTTTTTCTTACCCATATTTTGTCCTGTGGTGGGTGGATCCGGGAATCCTGGAGATCACATTTGGACCGTTCATCTCCACAATGAATGGTCCGGATTTAAAAGAGACTCTTTTATGGAAGAGTTAACTCCTACATGGAAGAGTAGTTTTAAATCTGGACCGTTCAAAACACATTTGGACGGTTCGAATGAGCTCTCCAGGAGGGTGATCTCCAGCACCCGAATCCGGGGGTGGGACACATTTGATTCTTCAGAAGATATCAATTTTCTTCGCCTGCCTGATAGGTGTGAACACTATCCTCCATTATGATTCGTTAAAAGAATAAATCTCATTTTTTAAACGAGTGAATCATATGTAAAGCACTGAACCAATCATACAAGCCACTTTACGCGTATTTCAACTAATTTAGGTAGCCCAAACCCACCGTTGACTTGCGAAGAGCCCAATTAAAATCAAAACAAAAGTGCTTTTGGACTGATCCCAAAAGAGTTGATAGCACATGAGAGGTTTCAAATCTAAGATATTAGAAGAGATCAAATCCTAAAATTCCAAGCCTTCAACACCGGGCCAACCCTTGGCTTAGTTCAACCAATCATAATAGGGAATAATGACCCACTTGTCAAATGGGTGAACAAAATTGCACCATTCTTCCCGATTAAGTTAAAAAATATTATCTAAAATAGTAACCTCATTTTTCCGGATCCAAGGATCCTGTAATGCGGCTCCACACTATAACCCTATAGAAGCCGCACTACGACATTATAGTGCAGCATCCGAACCGTTGATTTCGTAATAACAGTTCAAATTTCATCTCGGCTAGGACGACTCAGATCATATAAGTACCGAGATAAAATCGAGACCATTAATTGCGCAATCCACGACTCAGATGCTCCATGACAACCCTATAGTGCAGCTCCTTACTACAAGATCTCCGATTCTCATTGTTCCAGAATCCATAACTAAATAGAAAGACTGAGGAGTGCAGCAGACAAGCCCATGATTTTTCGGTTTTTTGCATCTTTCACTTAGAATCCATGTGCACTTTTTTTTTTCTTTTTAAAAGCATATATATATCTTATATATTATTGCAGGATGGATTTTCGTGAGGAGAGCTGTGGATGCGACACATGGCAGGAGCTAAAGCCAAAAATGAAATTTCTAAAATATACTTTACCTTAGAAGAAGACAATATTATTTTTTGCACGGATATAGAAATGAAAATTTTAAAATAGAATTCAACAATATACGCTTTAGAGAATAACACACTTTTTCACTCACCAAAAAAGAAATATTGACAAAGTAAGATATATGGGGATTCATCGATCATATTTAAGATTAGAGAAGGTATATATTCATCTAGAAAATTATAGTCAATACTTTGATAAAAAAAACAAAAGAAGAAAATTATAGTCAACACCAATTGATTTGGTAAGGTGAATATTTGGTAATTGATGAGCCTCTCTCTCCAACGACATTTTCCCTCTTCAAAAAAACAATGGAATAGACAATTACTGCCATTCACAAAATCATACCATAACTCTAAGATTATAACAATGAACAATAAAAGGAAAAGTTAAAATACTAATCACTGCTATCCCAGCGATTTGATACTATAGTTTCTGTATTAATGGGTTGCAAAAGGAAAAGAAATAAATAAATTATGTTGCGAATGATAGTTTTGAATTTCTTTCCTTCACCATATTTTCTCCATCAAGGTTTCCAAACTATTAATTTGAAGTTTGCACCTATAAAGGTTGAGTTTGTGGGTGGATTCTGCATAAGAACAAAAAATAGTCGATTTAAGATCTTTTCATTTTTTGATTGCATTGTTATGCATGATCTCTTACATTTTTTTTATTTTTTTTTTGCAGGATCTTTTACAGGGACCAAGAATTGCTGCCTATGCACATCTTTACAAACCAACTTGACAAGCTTCATTTTACATGAACATATTTTCTTATCGACCTGAAACAATGTTGGAGACGATAGAAAATTTTTGTGCGGTCAATTATTTTCCTTCAAGATGATGGCGACAATAGAAAATTTTTGTGTAGTCAATTATTTTCCTTGACCGATTGGGTTATTCAAATTTTACTTCTTTTATGCACCACAAGATAAATACCACGCTATAAAGAGCTACCTTCATCTCTTTTGTTCCATTACATCTCTTTATATGGCACGATGCTATGCATTTGGCTTTGTTAAGGGTAAAAGCAAGCTATCAAAATTATTTTGTGCATTTGATTGGATAGCTTTCACGTTTTCTTTTGCTCGGCAAAAGAAAAGAATTTTACAAAAGCTCGATAGGGTACATCGAGAGTAGGAAAAACAAAAGTGATACCATGAAAGGCTCATAAAATAAAACAAAGAAGGGAAAACCCAACAAAAAGTTGGATAACCAAACTCTGAAAGGGAGAAAAGTGATAAGTAACATTACATGAAAGCTTATGTCTTTTCCGATCAATTTCTTTTACATTTTTCATTCCGATCGCTCCATTTTGTAATTTTGTAGTTTTGCATATATGGAACCATATGTTTTTGTTTCATTTATGTAAAATATCATACTTCTAATTCATTTTTTTTTGTTTACATTAGGAACATTATAAATCATTTTTTAGGGGGGGGTTACGTTATTCTTATCAATTCGTTCATCATTTTTTTTGTGAAGAACCGATACCCAGCAGACTCGAACCATTGACATTCGTCGCAGGGTAAAATGAAGTTCTTTTATATGAATTCAGAACACGTACCCAAACTGATAATTATTGCTTAAACTATAAAGACACTCTTACCTACGCACATCACTTGATCCATTCCAAACTATTCAGACATTCGATAATGACCAATCTCGACGGAAAGGACCACAAAATTAAGTTGAGGCTATCATGTTCTTCGATATAACTACATTTGAAAATTTAAAAATTAAGAAGGATTCCATATGTACATGGATTGCACTAAATAGGATATCATAAAAAAAGTGATGTGGTAAATTTATGAAGTATAAGATTTTCTACTTTAGTTTAAATAATCACGTAAAAAACACTTCAGTTTAAAACATTCAGTAGTATGTATTTCATGGATTCAAGTAAAATTTTTATGGTAGGCACTTTGATTCTTTTTAATTTTGGTAGAGAGAAATATTAATTTATGAAGTATAGGGTTTTCTACTTCAATTTCAATATTTCTGTAAAAATCACTTTAGTTTAAACATCCCATAGCACATATTGCATGTATTTGAGTAAAATTCTAATGGTAGGAACTTTGATTCTTTTTAATTTTTGTAGAGATAAATATTAATTAGCTCTACCTAGCACGTTTTATTTTTTATTATTTTTTATTATTTTTGTAGTTCTATGAACCGCGAGGCCCTTTGATTCTTTTTAATTTTGGTTAATTTAACTCTAGCTAGCACGGTTTTTTTGTAGTTCTATGAACCGTGACGAATATTTCATCACCTGTGCATAGCACGGGTTTTCTGCTAGTATATATATATGCACTGTTTACAAAAGAGAGAAAAAAAGGGTAATGCCAACTTAATTCCCATGCAAGTGGAGTGGAGTGCAGTTGGTGCCTCCCTTATACTCCCCATGCATATGGGCAGGGTTCAATTCCCGTAAGCACCCATTCCCCTCCCCAAGTCCCCTAGGATAGAGTAGATTAGGATTAACGAGTGGTAAAAAAAAAAAAAACTTAATTCCCATGAAAAGATAGAAAGGGCATACTGTACAATCACTTGTACTACATAAATTACGACTACGAAATTTGTAACCAAATACAGAAAAACAAATGGAGAGGAAAAGAAAGCAATACATTCACCAACTATCATAGCTGCAATACCAAAAAACTAGCATGAACCCGTGTTATGCACGGAGACATGAAATAAAATGACATGTTTTTTTACATTTTTTATTTCCTATATACTCCTATTGACTCTAATTCCTTTTTTGTCTTTATCTTCATGACTTTTACAATATTACCCTTGAATGTATGAAAAAGGTGTATTGAAAAAGGGCAATATTGTAAATTCACGTAAGGTAAAGACAAAAGGGGAGTGTGGATTGTAAAATGTAAAATGGGGGGTGTGAAAATCATTTCCCTAATTTAATTAGCTAAAAATCATAATTTATATATGCGACTTTTTAACAAAATAATTGCCAACACCCAAAAAAAATGTGCCATAATTTTTTTTATGATTGATATAATTGACAAATCCATATATGCGACTTTTAAAAAAAATAATTACCAACACCCAGGAAAAAAAAATGTGGCCTTAATTTTTTTATGATCGATATAATTGACAAAAATCTCACTCAATTGCGCTAAATTTTGGATCAACCGATACATGCAACATATTTTTTTGAGCCAGATACATGCAACATAAAAAATGTATATGAAGCACATTTCCTTTTTTTAAAATGAAAAGTTAGATGAGTCAAAATATATGTATATAATTTTGCGATGAAAAATTTAATGATAAAAAAAGTATTAGTGGGGTGAGTTGGCTGCACCACCTCACCTCAATCTCTTCTGCTTGCCACCCAAATCATTGAAGCAAAATTTCATTAAGAAAAACTCAATAAAACATATTCTTACTCTAACTAAAATATGCAAGTGTAAACTAATAAACATGTGTCCTGTTTTTATTTTTTTATTTAGGATGTAAAGTACTTACCCATTATTTTGCAAAATATCCACCAAAAGACATGCAGAACCGTTAGCTCCATTTTAAATGTTAATCATCGCCTCCATAGCCTGAGATCTATTTTAAAAAAAATAACCTACTAAAAATAGAAAATAAAGTATTTTGCTGTTGAAAGAAGAACAATGGAGCTTTTAAAACCTAAATTGAAGTTTCAAAGAATGAAACCATAATTAATCATTTATCAATCGAGGTTACCTGAGTCTCAATTGCCCATGAGATGCATAAGCATTTAAATAATATTGTGGAGAGAATAAAAAAACAAATACTGTGGAGAGAATAAAAAACAAACAAAATTAAAAAGGAAAAGGCCAAAGACATTGTTTCATCTCTATATATTAGTTTCTTGGGATCATGGTGCTATGGGAGATGAGTGAAAGGAGTTGTTGGTGTATGAGGAAAAGAACAGATTAGGAATCGAAGCTGCTACCCGTACTCTCTCTGATCTTCCCCTGGAGATGGGTCTCTGCCCAAATGATTGGCTATTACTCTTCTCTAATTTTTAACCACGTAATTATAAAAATCAACTTATTCCGAATCATTACTCAAAAGGGAAGAAAAAATACCAAACCGATGGACAATAAATTTAGATTAGGCGGTTGCACATGCTAGTGACAAAAAGAAAAAGAATACCAAAAATAAAACCATAAAATAGGAAAAGAATACCAAGAATATCCTTACCATAAGTTAAGAATGTGATCCTTACCAAGAATGTGATTTTGAATGTTTGAAATGTTTCGGTTATGTTTGACTAATAAAATTACTTTATTAGAATTGATCATTACTTTCTTTTATTGAAATTGAATTCTTACTTTCCTTTAACTCCGGAAAGAATTAAATTCTGAAAATCTATTGGAATTGATCATTCCTTTAACTCCGAAAGTCTCCTCAATTATTACTTTCCTTTCATTACTTTCCTTTAACTCCGGAATTGATCATTACTTTAAATTATCCAAAAAAATAAAATAAAAATTGATCATTACTTTACTTTCTTTTTTTGGATTTTAGAAATGACCTTTGATTATCAATAACCATTTAAGACTTTGTTAATTGCGTAAAAAGTGCAAAGAATTGGGGGACACATGGCAAGCACAGGAAGCTCTTTTCACCTAAAGTCGTCCTGCAATACTAATATAGATATAATAATGATTGATTCATAAAAAAAAAATATATATGTTGTTTTATGTGAACAAAATAATTCATTTTCCTTTTCTTTTTACCCCAGAAAAAAAACACACCATTCCTTTTGTTGTTAAAAAATATTGTACTTAAATAATAAAAATAATTGTCAATCTTTTCGGAAAATAATCGTTACTGGGTGTGTTTGGTTATATAGTTTAATTTAGTTTTGATGATGTTAACAAGTGTAATGAGTGGAGAGAGAGAGAGAAAGAAATGAGGGAAATGATGATGTCATCAAAACTAAACTGGAAAACGAACAGGGCCACTGTAATTTGTAATTTTTAATTTTTTTTGACAGGCAACAAGAAACCATGTGGAATTGCCCCCAATCTCGTTCGAATGGACTCTATTGAAGAGGCCCTAAGAAACGGAGTAGGCACAGTATTCAAAGTCATGAATTCGAAGTTATGATGTCTATCTCACGCTAACGTACCCATATTGCAATTACTAGTCAGCTATCAATAGGTGATCGGGTACCAAACTTTAGTTTTCATGTTAGAATAATAGTTGAATCTGAACATAGAAAGCCATCTTCATTGGCTTATTTTAAACTCACTGCTGCTAACATCTGCATTGGCAGGAAACTTGCCTAAAGGAACAACCTGAAAGAGTACATGGGAAATGGAAAGAAGCATTAATGGCATAATCGCGAAAAGAAATTGAACGATAATAAGTGCAGAAAA
This sequence comes from Vaccinium vitis-idaea, assembly GCA_963854785.1. Classification (NCBI taxonomy): domain Eukaryota; kingdom Viridiplantae; phylum Streptophyta; class Magnoliopsida; order Ericales; family Ericaceae; genus Vaccinium; species Vaccinium vitis-idaea. Next base: position 30,619,791 of record OY978226.1, on the reverse strand, counting down.
GCATACTTGATCATTGCTAGGAGTGGAAACAACTGAAGTTTTCATCCTCTTTGCATTGACCGTATGGCTTGCCTTCTCTACTTCAGTACCTTCATCAACAAAGTTTTGATCTGTCACCTCTGCAAAAAGAACAATGATAGTCAGAACCATTGAAAACGAAAGAGAGAAAATAAATAGGAACAAAAGGATCAAGTCGGAAGTATTATAGACTGAACTATGCTCAGGGTGAAGTCAAATTTCCGAAGCAGTCAAAGTAAAGACGAAATTCCGTATAGAAGGCATTTCCGGATTAGAAACGAATGGCAGCCTTTTAGAATTGGTAATAGGGTTGATCACGCATGCCCTCTACTCGATCAAAGTAATGACTCTATTCAGCGCCTGATTTTTTTGCATCCTTCCACGAATGATATAAGGAATAGAATTTGACAGAAAGAAGTGAATAGAGTACCTCAATAGTGGGACGAAGAAGTACAATGTGGTAAATGATGTATCAGCTCAATTTAAAAATGAAATCTAAAAGGTATCCCTAGAGCATAGGAATGCCTGTTTTCTCCTCTCTGCAAATGAGCTCCATATATAATAGTAGTATAGGAATGCCTGTTTTCTGGTTTTGCTTCATGTGCTTATTGGGGGCATCCTCTCCCTTTTATGGTCAGCAATCTTGATTATTTCTGTCAATAACAATATTTTCTTCCGACAAAATATTCACCTTCTCTTTCTGCTTGGATTTGTGTCCAATTTGCACAATGCATCTCAACTACTATTATCTTAATCATCTTTCAATGAAGAAAAACTTTTTCAACTGAAGTAAATACATAGCAGCAAGCAAATTTTGACTCTGCAAATAAAATACCGGACAGAGATATGAAATTACACAAGCCCACAAATGAAAAAATAAAATAAGACATGGAAGCTAAGGTGAGGAAATATACAGAGAGGAAATACCCCGGCATATTGTTGAGAGCTACCTGTATTGCTGCTGTCAACTGGATCATCGTAGTGGCATAGACGAGAGTGAGATGCGGGAGGTCGCTCCAAATTGGCAGCTAATGCAGTAGAGGTCAATGCCATTTTCCCACTCACATGGACCGCCAGACTTCCAAATGCTGTTTTTTCTTGAAGAGTAGAAGATGATACAAAATGTTTTCTGCGCGAAGATCTGAAATGTTGAATCCATGGATCTGCTAAAATAAGACCGGACCCCTCTGCCTTTTCCAGCTGGGATTCATGTCTTTCAAATTTGATATTTCCCCAACATCCACTTTGAAGAACCTTAAACTGAAAAAGAATGCAACAAAAAATGGTAAATATATGCAGGGCAATCAGAGAAGCAATACAAAACATTTTGTCTAGCCAAATAGGCAAAAACCCAAAAGTAGCACATAAACAAGAGTGCATCGATGTAAAACCTGGCCAGAAGAGGCTGAAGAGCTACGAGAACTGGCATGCTTTTTGCCTGAGAATATTTGATCTGATGAGTGCTCTCTTTGTGAACGCCAACCAAGTAAATCAAATGAATTATACAACTCGTCAACAAAGGATGCTTCCATAGACTTTAGGTACAAACTGTGCTTCTCATCTGTCCAGTCTGAGGAAATTGAATGTCTGGCTGGAGAGTCCTGATTTACGAGAAACATAAAACCGTGAGGGACTCTTGTCGTGCATTTATCTACTAGAAGGATAGAGAATTTAAAGATGTAAGCGTAAACACATACACACGATATACGAATAGGAAAACAGTAAAGAATCAACACACAGATATATGTGGTTCCCCAAAAACCAGGTATGTCCATGGAAGCGAGAGCAAGAGTTTCTTATTGATCACTGTAACAAGGTTTATATAGAGAGTATTTATATCCCACTCTATTCCTAACCCTAACCCTAACCCGAGTATATGGCGTGTCTTCCCAGTAAAGAATCCGCTCCGCTCCGCATCTGGCCCTCTTAGTAGAACTTCTTGGTATCTCTCCATATCTAACATATGAGCCATAACTTCAAACAAAAGACTAAACCAGTGACATATGAGAATATATTTTTGTTTCTTAAGATGACAAAAATAGCGTGGCATTCAGGTATCATGAAGAAAGCAACCCGAATTATAAGCCCACACTTATTACCAGAACGTGAATAACCTAGAAACCCATGTCCATTAGTATTGCTGCGAATTCCACCCAACGTACACATACACACACAATTGCACGAAGAATAAATCAAGCAAGAACACAAAGAAGATTTTTAAGTCAATAGTAATTAGGTAGATCCACGGCACACACTTGTTTCCACTATGCATCGAAAGAAGGAAGAGTGCAGATTACATCGGCAATTGCATATGAAGTGAATTTATATCCTAGGATTTACACTACCAAAACTGATCGGGCTTCACAAGAATCACAACCCCAATAAATATCCCCCAAATAAACTTTCAACCTGCTCTGATATCAGTTTCTAGCTGTTTGTATGGGCTTTGCATAACTGTATCTAAAGAGATCCTTCCCCAGTGATTCTTCTTCCCCCAACCACTTTTAGAGTCATGTTCTCCAGCATCAAGTTCCTACACCTCAAACTTCTTTTCCTAAATATCCCTCATAGAGACAACGCTGTGTTTGGTTGAGAGTTTTGAGAAGAATATTTGAGAAATATTTTTGAGATAGTATTTGGATGGGTTTTTGAAAAAAGTAATAATTAGAGAGAGGTGTAATAATTGGAGAGAGATAGAGAGAGAAATGAAAATAATGATTGGATAGAGGAGTATGAGTAGAGAGAGAAATGTTATTAATGATTGGAGAGATGAGAGATGGGGAAATAATCTTTTTGGAAATTTTTTTTGGAAATGTGAAGTGAACAAAGTGAACAACTCTTTCCTATAATACCAAAAAAAAAAAAAAAACTTCGATCTACCAGACGAATCGACCGACCATAAAAACGGTTCGATCGGCCAGTCGAGTTTACATACATTTCCTCAATGAGCATGGAAAAATCCTTTACCCAACGTTAATATCATAGTCTAGGCGGATACCCTTTTGCCAAACCCTATGCTTTCCAGTTTCATAACCCAAACCATCTTTAGGTACTTTACCTTTTCCCTTTCCTTTTCCATTCCCTCTAATTAGGGTTGGTCATTTCGTCCAACCCGTTTGAATCCGATTCGATCTCCGATCCGAACGGATCGGCAATATGGGGATATGTTTGGAGAGTGGATAGGATATGGGGATTTTTTTTGAAAATGTTTGGGGATCGGGTAGAGGGTGGAGATAGGCATGTCCCCGCCCCGAATCCGCTCCGAATCCGTTCCCCGATCCATCCCCGCCCCGCTCCGCCCCGTCCCCATATCCCCGAATATAGGGGTCTATTCATGAGTTATGAAACTTTTGGGTTCCACTTAATTTTCTCCAAACACATGGGGTCACACTAAATTTTCTCCAAACACTTTATTATAATTGAATTTTGTAATACAATAAATGTGATTAAATAAGAAATGCATCACTATAATTTGAATACATCCCAACTAGGTTGACATCTACTAACTATCAATCATATACATTCCTTAAAATAAACACAAAAAAATGCAAAATAAAAACAATGTTTTTCCAATCGCGTCATTGATTTTGTTGTTCCTATTGATGAAATCAATTGTGTAAACTTTCTTCTCGATCGAGTTTAGAAAGCTTGTCGATCGGGACCCAATTTGTGTTTTTTTAATGATACTTTTCATCTGATTAAATGCCTATTGATACGCGATCCACTTAATTTTTTGTACGACTGATGGATACCATAATACGCTATCTTGCTTGTGGTTCCTTTAGTTTTCAAATTAGAAATCCAGTTGATACTTGATACAGCTTGAATTGAAGCTAGCAAACACTTACTCTTACACATGGATACTGTACCATACCGTGCCCGTGCCGGCCCGTTCGATACATCTACTTGTAAATTGATTTTAACGTTTAATTTGTAATTGGGATTCTAGATTTCTAGTAATCTATTTTTTTATTTTATAAAAATGATTGGATCCCCGAATCCCCGCGGGGATCCCCGTTCCCCATTTGGAGTGGGGATGAAGGATGAAAATAAAGCTCCGTTGGGGATCGGGTTGGGGATGGATATGGAGAAGGGGTTTGGGGATTGGGAGTGGAGATGGTACTCTCCGATCCCGATCCGTCCCCATGCCCATCCCTACCTCTAATCGAGGATCAGTACATAGCGTAAAAAGGTTAATGAGCGACTAAACAAGACGGTCTTCGTTTCCTACAAATAACGATTCTTCCCATTTTCCTGACGCAAACAAAATTTTAGCTTCTTTCATTTCTTTTCCTTTCCTAAAATAACAAAATCCAAGATCCAAACATATCCTTAAATCAACTAAAAACAAAAAAAAATACCAGACACAAAAAACTTGTCCGCTTGAATCTCACAAAACATGTTCATCTTCATACATAAAACCGCACAAGATTTGTAAACATGTGGATGAACATATACCTGACTCGAAGGCTGTGAGATTTCAACAGAATCGGCTGAAGCGCTTCCATCTTCCATAGCTGCTTACGTTATCGATCGAACACTCTCTCTCTCTCTAAAAATCTAAAATTCGATTCTGTTGGCGTTTGATTTGGGATTTCTAGAGTTCTAGAGTTCTAGAGAGAGAGAGAGGGGAGGGAGATATAAATAGGAGGTGCCAGATGTTATCGCTTTTACAAGTGTCGTGGGCCCATGAGGGCGCCACGTCGACTGACATCGATGATGAGAGGGGTAGATATTTTGGTGGAGAAAAAAATCTTCTTCGGACTGCCGAAAAATATCTTCCTTGTCTTCCGTCCTCGTCAGTCGTCACTTGCGAAACTTCTTCTTTCTTCACCCCTTTTTTTTCAACGCTTCTATGGATATAGATGCTCCATCTGTGCATTGCGTACAGACCGCCTCGGAGATTCACTTTTGGGTTTCACATGAACGATCTGATTCGTTCATTCACATTAGATTGAAATTCCAAGACCCCCCCTTGCGAGATCACCTCAGTTGGACGTTCATAAGTGGTTCATCCAAAATCATCCGGTTTCATTCATCTTAAATTTGAATGAAACGAGGTGATTTGGGATGAATCACTTACGGACGTCCAATTGAGGTGATATCGCAAGGGACCCTTCAGAATTTCAATCTAAGATGAATGAATGACTCGGATCATTTGTGCGGGACCCAAAAGTGGGTCGCCGAGGCCATCTGTATGCAATGCACAGATGGAGATCAGTACCTCTTGTTTTTTTGCTTTTTTTATTTATTTATCAGTTTAGGTGTTCAGACCAGCTTCCGTACACCTCTACTTATCTCTTACTTGGTCCGGTAAAAAATAGGTGATCTACATTAAGTCTAAGATTGGAACAAGTTTTCAGTAATGAGCAGGTACCATGTGGTACTTGTGCGTGCGATCCGGCCGTCCATTTCAGTTTTGGGCAGTCCAAATTATGGAGAGAGAGAAAGGGGATAGAGGGAGGGAGATAGAGGGTTTCGATATAGGACTTCCAATACATTTTTGGACGGTCCGAATGCTACGCTCGGGTACCATGTACACTCAGTCACGTAGTATACACCCGGTATAAAAAAAAAATCCTAAGATTGAGAGATTCACAAGAGATTATCTGTTCTAATAATCGAACGATAATCAATTATGTGAAAAGCAAACCTGCCAACCAACCAGATTTAACCTCTGGGCTCACATGCGAAAACAAGCGACATGCGGTTTCTATATTTGGGAAGTTTTGCTTTGCTGTGCTATTGGCTGTGGCGATATCATGAGAGATCATGGATGAGATTGAGAAGACAAGTAGGATTTTTTTTAGAGTAATGTATAATGTATTTGTTGGTTTATAATGTCAAAAAGAGAGTATAAAGTCAAGTATTTATAAATGTCAAAATCTAATTATATCCGATAAAACTATGGATACAAATCGTGTGAGTAAATATTGTGTAGAAATGTTGTGTGCATGGGTCAACTCCGGAGATCTACACAAATGATCTGACACGTTTTAATTTCAAAATAATTTTTGGGAGTGAGCGCATAAACAATTAGCTCAATCAAATAACTGTAATAGTAAATCCAATTGTCTAACTTTTTCTCAAAATTTATTTAGAATCCAGGATCCTATGAATGAAAAATTAAAAGATTTGTTTTCATACTTTCACTTGTCTAATTGAGTTAATTTTTTTAAATAAGACTTGAAAACTATTTTTAAATTAATGAACGAGAGTTCCTTTAAAAAAAAATTGAATGAACGACTTGGATCCTTCGTGTGGATCCCTCGAGTAGGTCCCACAAACCCATCGATCTGTGCATAATCTGTGCCCAATGCAGCCCAAATCATATGTACTCGTAGACGTGTTGTAATTATATACTACACCGGTTTGGTGTCATTTCGATAAAATCTCAAATTCCAATCGGATAACTCATGTCAATTTTTTTGTTGTAGACCTGTTAGTTTGAACAATGTAAAAGATTTGACAACACTAAAGCCTGTCAACAAAACTGACTTATTCACAAATCGATTAATTGCACTTTACGAGATAGATCCTTCTGATTCTAAACTATCCTTAGGGCATCCTTATCAAGAGCACCAAATTTTACACCAAATTTAACCTCAAAAATACCTTTTATAAATTTAGCAAGTCACTTTCCAAAAATTCCCAAAATCAGACTCTCTATCCTAACTTTACTATATTAAACTATTCTCCTCAAATCTATAAATAAATAAAAAATTCCCGTAAAATATTAACTCCCCGCCTGGGGAGGGGTTGTTTTGTCAGAGAAGTACTTATCCCGATTGGGGAGTTGGGCAAATCCAATAAACAATTATTAAATTCGTGAGTGGGATAGAGAGAAAGAGGGAAAAGTAGAGAAAGAGATTAAAGAGTGACAGAACGCAAGTAAGAGAGAGAGAGAGAGAGAGAGAGAGAGAGAGAGAATAACGCAATAAAATAACAAACAAGTTAACAAATATCAAGTTTCCCTAATAAATTTAATTTTGCCGATCAAAAAAAAAAAAAACAGTAAGTTAACAAAGTTGATGCGTTACTGTAGCTTTGCTACAAGTTTAACAAATTTGCAAAATATTTGTTAAGCCTGATTTTGGGGGGTTTTGTTGCATTTCACTCATCAAATTTAGTTTTCAGGGGATTTGATGCCCCTGATATTGATGTTCTTACCTCATGAGTCACTTTTTCCATATGAAGGGCAATTTGATACTTTCAACTGAATAAAAACAAAAAGGAGAGTGTTTGGGGATAAAAAGGGGGTGTGAAAATCATTTTTCTTTTTTTAATCAATTCCAGTGTTCGGACCACCTTACGTACACCTAATTTCTTATTTGGTCCAGTCAAAGATAAGTCATCTACACTAAGAGTCTAAGATTAAGATTGAGAGATTCACACAAAATTATCTAATTCCAAAAATTGAACACTGATCAATATCTAAAGAAAACTTGCCAACCAACAAGATTTGACCTTTGGGCTCCCATGCGAAACTTTCAAAACATGCGACCTGCGGTTTCTATATTTGGGAAGTTTTGCTTTGTCGTGTTATTGGCTGTGCCGTCATCATGGATGAGATTGAAAGAGGACAAGTAGGATTTTTTTTATAGATTAATGTGAGTGTAATGTATTTGTTGGTTTATAATGTCAAAAAACATATAATGGCCTCCTTTGGGTAAAAAACTTAATCCAGATTTTTAGTTTATGTGAGTGTAATGTATTTGTTGGTTTATAATGTCAAAAAACATATAATGGCCTCCTTTGGGTAAAAAACTTAATCCAGATTTTTAGTTTTTTGGGGTACAAAAAACCAGAGTGCTTTGGGTAATAATCTTAATCCAAAAAACCAGAGTGCTTTGGGTAATAATCCAATAATCCAATAATCCAGATTATTCGTTTGGCCAATAATCCACCTATTTTGGCTTTATTAAAAAAAATTGAGTTCTGACCATAATTTTATACTTGTTAGATTCGTCTCGTCGAGAGGAATCCAGAAACCACAAAATCTTGATGCAAAACTAACGAATGCAAAAAAAATTTGAATAAGGACAAACGAATAATCCAATAATCCATAATCTGGATTATTAGCCAAAGGAGGGAATAATTTGGATTAAGTTTAAGAAAAAACCAAACCGGTTTTTTGAATTATTTGACAAAAAACCAAAAAACCAATAATCTGGATTAAACTATGGGTACAAATCGTTTGAGTAAATAATGAGAACAGTTGTGTGCATGGGCCAACTCCGGAGCTCTACACAGATAATTTGAGACATTCTTAATTAATTTTAAAATAATTTTTGGAGAAAGTGTATATACAATTAGCTCAATTAACTGGTTAATCCAATTGTGTAACTTTTTCTCAAAATTTATTTAGATTCCAGGATCCTATGAATGAAAAATTAAAAGATTGGATGAACAAGTTTTTTCAAAAAAAATTCAATGAACGACTTGGATCATTCGTGTGGATCCCTCACAAGTTATATATACTCATAGACCTGTTGTAATTATATTACTACACTGGTTTAGTGTCATTTCGCCGCCAATGTACGCTACTAGGAGAGTAAGCAAGCCACCTTGCTTGCATTCTAGAAACGGTGGCTTTGGATAACTCCTGTCATTTTTTGGTGTAGAGCTGTTACTTTGAACAATGTAAAAGATTTGACAACACTTTAAGCCAGTTTTACAAAATTGACTTCAAATTGATTTATTGCGTTTTACGAGACAGATCATTCTCTAAATTTGATACTCAATATAGCTTCATCACTTTTTACATCAAATTGGACTAACATGATGGATTACCACTTAGGAGTAGGGCAAGAAACGAGCCGAGCCGAGTTTTACTGTATTCAAGTTTGTTTATTAAGTTTTTAACGAGCTCGAGCTCAGTGAAAACTTAACGAGCCGAGCTCGAACCGAGATGGCCTATGCTTGACTCGATGCTCGAGCTTGTTCACGAGCTTTAACAAGACAGATCATTCTCTCACAATACATCAACTCAAAAAAAGTTGACTAAGCCAGTTCCTAACTTAACTGCTAAATTTGATGCTCAAGATATATAGCTTCATCACTTTTTACATAGAGCAAATTTGTTCACCCTCGCTTTATTCACCATTGGCGAGGGTGTACTCATTCTGTATCTTAATTAGATGATCAAAATCATCATTATATCCAAATTCACTTGTTAGGAGGCCACGCAAAAATTTAGCCCACTCAAATATATTTAACTATTTCATCAAGAGCTCATAGATATTGGATTAAACTCAATTTTCGCATGGGATCCTAAGAAATGAATCTAGACAAAATGAACGATTTTAATTTTTGATGTGAGCCATGGAATTAACACACATGCTGAAAATCAAGGGTGAACAAATTTGTTTCCCCTTTTTTTTTTTGGAAAATGCTTCAATATCCCCCGCTTGTCTGGGGATACCGTATACCCCCGATCTAACGGTGTAGATCGATGCCACGTAGGAAAAATTGAAGGGGTCAACCGGTAATTCCCAAAAAATAAAAAATAAAAAATCGAACCCCTACGGGGTATGACCAGAGGTAACTAACCGCCCTAAAAGGGATTAACTAAACAACTAAATGGAATAACAAAACCATTAAATGGGATAACCATGAGGACAATCTGAGTGGTCCATAAAGTATAACCCCAAAAGGGCATAACTAAAACCACAACATAGCATAACTGTTGTTTGAATGCCACTAAATGGCATAACAAGAACTATTAATTGAGATAACCAAAAAGCATGACGTGACAAGGGCAAACCTAAAACCCCAAGATGGTATAACTAGAACTACAATATGACATAACCTTTGTTTAAAAAACCGTAACATGACATTACCAAAACAACAAATCAGCATAACCTGTACTCACATCGAATTTTGTGCATAACATTACATGTGAGTCGGACCAGTGTCCAATCAATTCGAATTTTTTTTTATTTTAAAATTTAAAATTTAATTTAATTTATCATTTTTTTAAAAAGTTAACCATGGTTAAAATTAATGTGATTAAAATATGAAATGTAATTGTATGTTTCTGATTCTATGAAAATGTTCCGACACAAATACGTTCAGATCTCCGTCAAATTAAACTATTTCAAAAATCAAGGGCGTTAATATCGTAGTATTTGTTGATTAAACCAGTCATGGAAAGTTTTAGCTCGATCAAGCTTATGAAAGTCGTTGATCTTTAAGAAATTTGTTATGTCAATGATGTCTATCGTTTGATGAAATGTCAATCGATACCTGATGAACTTGATTTTTGGTTTGAATGAGGTTCTCTGTAGTGTGTAAAAGATAGACGGTTCGGATTGGCCAAAAGAAACTCTGGTGGTAGTGAAATGGTCCATAATAAGACTTTAATGCCTATTGATGCCATAAACGTGATCTAATCACGTGCTTATCGAAATTCGATGATCTCCGATTTTGGTGATAATGATGGAACAAGCAAGGCGTGAAATCCTAACGGTTCAGATCGTTCATTGTAAAAATTGAGATGGTATCGACCTCTACATTATGTACGTTCCATATAATTTATAACGAACTAAGACTTGTGTTGTTGTTTAATGTACAGTAGCCACGTGACCGCGACAAAATCTTGATAATCCACACCGTTCATATTGTTTGTCTTAGTGATTAAATCAATGTTGTCAAAAATTGGGTCGATCGGGCTTAGAAAGCATACTTATCTACACAGTTTCGTTACTAGAATGCATTTTGTTGGTCGATTAATGGTGTAAGGATATTCGATTAACTTAAAATTTTGTACAAATGATCTAATACATGCATTGTAAATGATTGAAGATTCCGATCAGCCAAATATTTGGAGTGGGGCCCATTTGGTACATCCCAAGAGTTCAGTTGAATTAAGGTTATTTAAGCGTTTTGCGATGACATTGTTTTGAATATCAGATCTTCCTCCGATTATTGCAAATTTGGGTTATAGACAAAGAATGCGCAAGATGTAAAATCCTAACGGTTTAGATCGACCGATATAAATATACTTGGCGAATTTTATTAGAATTAGTACTTTGTTAGTGTGCGATACGAGGACACATGAATATATCCAAGAACCCAATTCCAATCCCAACCCAATACACGTGACCCCTTGTTCCCCCTAAACACACCATGCACCCCACCCTTTCCCCCTTGTGCCCTAAACCAGTCCTCTTCTTTCCTTTCCAATCCGCCTCCCACACCACCACCATACCATACCATACTAGGGACACGGCACCCATCCACCATCCACCACCCACGGCTTGGTTTGCCCTAGCATTCGAGATAAGTTCATATCCAATCCCGCATTTGACTCTGGGATGGATGATCCAGTGTGAGTCTCTCTATCTCTATTTCTCTCTCTCGTTATCTCTCTCCCTCTATCTATCTAACCCCCACACACACCCACACAAACACAAACACAAACACAGAAATGAAAATCATTGTTCTTGATCTTTGAATAACCATGGGTACATTTGTGGGTGAGCAAAAAAATTTCAGTATTTTTGATTAAGTAAGTGATTGAGCAAAAGATATATATTACTCAAAATGGATGCTTCAATTGAATTAAATGTTGATCCACCGTCGGAATGTGTTTGATTTTATGTGATTGCCGGTCAATCGATTAAGTAACTGATTGGTACAAGTATTTTCGTTTATAGAATAGTTCGTATAATTTATTTTATAATCTGTTACATTAGCAAGTGAAACCATGTATTTGATGTACAATTAATTTGTATGGATGTTGGTATAAACAACCAATGTTCAGTGTATGTTCAGGTACTTTGGCAGATTTTTATAAACAACCAATGTCAATCGATTAAGTAAGTGATCGAGGTTATGTCATATTTTTACAATGCCATGCTTGATTTGTGTTTGTTCAGGTACTTTGGTTTTTTAAGAAAGGATGGAAATTTGAAACGACGGGCGCCAACATCCTTCCTCATATACAAGTAATTCATGTATGCACTTGTTAATGTCCCTATAGGACATTATTTACTTAAGTATGTAAATTTTTGCGATTATCTTACCAGGATCATGCTTGCATGTAGCAAACAAGAGTACCAGAGACTTAAAGACGATGGTAGCAACACTCTAACAAATGAGGTCAAAGTTATATTTTAACACGATATATTTATATGTTCTAGGGTTGAAGGAAAATTGTAATGGTTTCATATTTGGGTAAATAATGCAGGACAAGGTGGAAATTGGGCGGCGATGGAATAACCTACCGAAGGAGGAGAATAGAAAGTTCGAGGATGAGGCAGCGTCGGAGAAGAGAAAGTTCAAGGAAAATTTGCTTCCTTGCTCTTTGTTCGTGTATGTACGCCTATACAAGTGTAACTGTGTGAGTAGCGGACCATGTCTTTGAGAGGTGTTTCTTCGATTAGTCACTCAATTGGCCTTAAAATTTGTTCACTAACAATGACATGCAGTACACAATCGATTCAACAATCGATTGTTAGTTTGGAGGATTTGCAGAACTTTTTCTCTTATTTCTTGCAAAAATATAAGGTTAGAGTTTTGAGAATTTGCGGAACTATAAGCTTCATCTATTAGGGTGTTTTAAGGATTTGCAGATATAATGCAATTAATTTCATTTTTTATGTTTGGATTTTTTATCCCTCTATTTATTTACTTTTGTTTTGATCTATGGTACATGATGTGGAATATAAGGCAATCATGGCCACGAAGCTTTCAATTGCCAAGAGACAAGGTACTCATACTTTTGAAGCGGTATGTGCCTAGTTTGATTGTGTTTGTGTTGAGTTGTATTGTCTTTCTGCGTGGGTAGCACCACTTATTTTGACTGTGTTTGTGTGTAGCTCCACTTCAAATCAGGGTAGGTTTGTGAAAGGGATCTGGTACTTATGAAAATTGGACAATGATGATGAAATTCGTCTTCTTTGCATAATGAAGGTAGATACCGTGGCTGGACAAACATAGTTGCAGCCATGAGTACCCTGCATGCATCTATACTGACAAGTTCCTGAGCCCAATTTAACAGTCTGTCTGTGTTGATTTTGATGGTGTCTTTGTGTGCTATTGATACTGTGATCAAGTCTGGGACTTGTCTGGCATCTCCCATTAAATTCAAACGCAGGCAATTTTCGTAAATGGATCTCGTACAAGTCAAAATTGGCCAATGATGACCAAATTGATTTTTTTGGCATAATGAAGTTAGATACTGTGGCGGAGCAGTTTCAGTTGCAGCCGTGACTACCCTAATGCATCATGACTTATTTTTTAGCTCAGTTTCAGTGTCATTGTGTTCATTTTGAGCGTGTGTACCTTATTTTTTTATGGTGTCCATGAGTATCCTAACCTGCAGTTTAACATTGTGATAAGCAAGCCCCTCCGACGTCGACATCATTCCCTCGGTAACATCTCTCCATTCTTCTTTCAATAAGCAAGACCGTACAAAATTTTCCAATGATTTCTAAAATTTTTAATGAATGATTTAGGGTAGCTTCCAGTAGTAAAATGGGATACAAGGAAAATGAAGCATTCTGCAGAAAATCAAAGATATTGGTCAATTACTATTTTGACAAAGGTCAGTTACTGTTTTAATCCTACAATCGATCAACCAATCAATTAAGTCCTCATTATGTTTTTCTGAGCCATTACTGTTTTAATCCTACAATCGATCAGCCAATCAATTATCTCTTAAGCCCTCTTTGTTATTAGTATTGATGGCAGGAAACAAATCCACAGGCTGCCGAAATCAAGGTTCCACATTTTCCCTTGTTCAACGGATGAAGCTTTTGCTTTGAACATCAGTAGATTGAAATTAGTGGAAGTTTATTAAACAAATTCGTAGTTGTATAATTATTTGAGAGTTAAATAAATTTTCTTTCTTGTATCCATATACTTGTTAAATTTGTCAATTTGTTCTTTTATTAATCATTGTGTTGGGAAGTAAACAAACAATTCATTGAACGAAATTGCAGTTGCAGCACTAATCAAAATTATCAAATTTGGTCAGTCAACTATTCTACTTTTTAGAATTGGCCCAACTAATGTTTTTAAAATTGGCCCAAACATTCCAGATAAATAGTAGCCCAAGTAGGCCCAATTCAGCTACCGCATGTGTATTTTACCACCAATCTACCTCCCCCCATTTTCACCTGAAAATTTGAATTTTCAGGCACATTTTAAAATTTCAATAAAAAATCGAAATTTCCCTCCCCCTCCTTTCTTAAACCCAGACTACCTACCATTCCTTGCCACCATTCGTACGTATCTACCCCCCCTGAACAAATTCACAAATCCTCTCTCACTCTTTGTACAAATTCACATACTCTCTCTCTCTCTCTCTCTCTCTCTCTCTCTCTCTCTCTCTCTCTCTCTCTCTCTGGTATTTATTTGACAAATATCACAAATTTCATAAATTTTCATTTATCCACAAAACATAGAACAATCGATCGACCAATCAATTAGTAGGTAAAAACACCAAATATACTAGGATAAGGTTTCAAATTTTGCACTTTCTAAAACCCTAACCCACTTTGCACTTTCAAATTTTTAATTCAAGGGCTTGTCCAAATTTTTTAAAGACCCCTGTCGATCGATCGAACAATCAATTGCACAAGGAAAATGGATACTTCACTTGCCACGCACAAAGGTCAATGTTCCTAAACCCTTTGACACACACACAAAAAGTTCAAAATAGACACAGAAAAAGGGTTGTCAATTTTACTTTATGGATCATCCAATCGATCATCCAATTGATTGGACTCCAAATTTTAGAAAAATGTTGTCAATTTGCATTATATAGAATCGATCATCCAATCGATTATACCCTAAGTTTTAGGGGAACATACCATCTACAAAGAAGCATCAACAAGATTACCATTTCCATGATTCCGTCACCAAATTCAACGTTGTTCAGCATAAAATTCAACGTTACCAAATTTCCATGATAGAATCTACCATGATTCCGTCACCAAATATTCAGCATATACATAGTTGATATAAGTTTTGTTCGTCATCAGAGACCTAGTAAGTTAGACCATACTAAAATTCAACATTATAACATCAAAAGTTTTCACCCATCAGTCAACCCATATCATTCCTTCTACCACCAACAAAAAACAAACTTCCTCCACTTCATAGTCCTGTAACTACATAAACAACGAAAATCAGTATAATTGTTGAAGAAAGCAAGTAGTGTCACGCAACAAAATGGGAAATGATTGGCCGTGTGCCACGGGGCAAACCCATGGAGCACGAAGCCAACAACAAAATTATCCACCTGTGAGAGAGAAGAGATCGATGGCTGTGAGAGAGAGAAGAGAAGAAACCTTGAAATACGATGGTGGTGGTGGTGGTGGAGGGTCCAATAGTCCGTCGTTGGTGGTTTAGGAGGAGAGAGGGGGCGGCGACGGTGGTGGTGATGGTCGTACAACGTTGCCGGCGGCGGGGGCTTTGCTGGTGGAGCTCATACAGAGAGGGTGTAGAACGAGAGACAGACATGCTCATGGTATAAAGGATGTAACCATGGTATGGGACCATGGTTAGTATAGGGGTTAAAGTTTTTTATAGTATTTTATTGAAGGTTATTGGAGGGTAACCGGTTGTGTAGGTAGGGAGTATTTTATAGTATCTTATTGAAGGGTCAAGATTGAATCCTACAAATCTAATGGTGTAGGAGTGGGAAGGAAATGGTGTCCCCCAGACAAAAGGGGGGACATGGAAGTTTTTGTTTTTTTATAGCAATTTGGAATTACAGTTGAATTTGCTATTAGGGTTGGTGCATGCACCCATGCTGAAAATCAGCTATGAAGTTCTCTACAAGTCCACAATCATTTAAATCAAGTACTAGAGAATCTTCTTCAGACTGCCTAAAATATCTTCCTTGTCTACCGTCCTCATCACTTTGCCAAACTTTCAAAACCAGCATCGTGCCATGTTTAACTTGTAAACCAAAAAACCAAAACCTCAACGTGCAGTTTTCTATATTAGGATGACGTTTTGTTGTTTTTGATAGAGATGCCGATTGAGACTTGGCTCGAGCTGAGTGTATCTGAAGGTGTCAAAATAATTTTGTTAAAGTTATATACAATAACTGTATCAAAAAGTTAAAAAATAATCTGTTGAAAACATAAGCAAATCTAAAACAAAAACCCAACAGCCTAGCTTCAAACTCGGCGATTTGGAAGGTTGCTACAAGGAACTACTCCTTGGAGATGCTATTAGTTTAGCATATTGAATTTAACTTAATTCATTATTAAGTACTATAAATGAATGATGTGACAGATTTGAAAAAGTAAAGTTGTTTTGATACTTTTAAAAGTTTTTCCTTCTTTTTCGGTTTCGGATGGTGTGAATTTATTCGCCCCACTTTGCCATAAAGTTTTCCAAATTCTGAATTTGACAAATTCAAATGGCTCATTATTGAACTTGTGCTTAGGTTTGATGCTCCCATGCTCAGGCAACACGAAGTTTATTCTATAACCGATAGATTTAATTAATCAGAATTGTTCATTCAAATGGACTCGTCAAGAGTCAGTAATCATGTAAATTAACTTTTTGATGTCTAATTAAAATAATTTTTTTTATTGTCCGACCAACACAATGAATTCTTTGTTTGTGTTACATTCTTGATTTTGTACATCAAACTTATTAATTTTGTCCATGATAAATTGGGTAATCCTAATTAATAAATTAATTCTTTTTATTTTTTAACATTCTTGATTTTTTACATCAAACTTATTAAGTTTTGTCCTTTGATACATTGGGTTATCCTAATTAATAAATTAAACTAACATGAGCTTAATTAGAAGTGAACAATTTCTGTCGTTGACACCAATTTTATGGTAAGAACGTGCTAGAACCACAAACACTTTGTACGTAACTGTGAGCGATTCTATCATTTTTCAGGGTAGACGCAAAATACCAACACCACGAACAAGCTATCATTTGAGTGAGTTTGATAGCTTGATCCAAGGTGCATGCATTTCAAATAAGAAATTATTTGAACTCAGGGAAAAAGTCAAGGAAAGAAGTCGAATATGGAAGTCCCTTTCTACTTCATAAGCTATCGTTGGAGCTGAAGTATTAATCCATCACTTCATTCACGTGAGAAATAATTTAATATAAATAATAAATCACTTTTCAAAACAGATATTTTTAAAAAGAGATAAAATAGTACTACTACGAATTTCGTGAGGTTGATAATGCAGTTTGCGCAAGTCCTCGAGGAGAAACAAACCCTACAAAGATTTTTTTTAGAGGTTGTCTTCTTTACGGAGCTTCCTAAAAAGGGGAGTTTACAGAAGCTCCTTTTGGGGGCTCCATCGGCATCTCGTCACTATGGTCCGAACCGGACCAACCGGTCACCTTGTAGGGTCCGCAGAGTAGTGTGCATTTGCAAAAAATCAACTTGACCCGTCATCAATAGGTATGTCAAAAATTAAATTTTGGTGCCAAAAAAACAAGAGTCTGGAGTGTCGGTGGGGCCCCTTTTGGGGGCTTCCGTGAACTCCCTTTTAGGAGGCTCCATAAAAAAGAAAAAGTCTTTTTTTTATATAGTGCGCTCGAGCAAATATCTATAGGAAAGGAATTTTACCCTAACTTGGAAGAAGGGCAATGTCGTCAAATGACAGTGAGTTGACCAGGTTTTGAAATGGACAGCCCTAGGGTAATGGGAAGTTTCCAACCTCACGCACAATAAACAAAACGATAATTCCTTCTACACCGACGGGGTGCATTGACCCCGTACCGACGGCGTCGTGGACGCCGTTGTGGGTCCCGACCGATCGATCCGAGCCGTTCATCCTTCTCAAAATTGAATTCCGAGTGGACCCATGCGGGAATCAAGACAATCGGACGGCTGTAATATCTTGTACATATTCTGGACAAATGTCTCTGTACCCGTAGCATCTTCCTCTCATTCTTCTATAACGAAATACAAATACACAAACATATATATATAATACACCCCAATCCCCCGCGGTCAACAAAACGCCGGTATAGCATTCTAAATATCTTGTAGCATTTGCCGGAAACGACAGGAGTTCTTTCTTTTCTACAATGAATTTAAATCTACCCCGATCTATGCTACCTATTATACTGGACCTTCAACCTGCAGGCATTCGATCCTTCCTAGTAAAACGCGCCGCAAATGATCGGTATATATGGATATCCTTTTAAGAAACATAAATCATTGAAAGGATAAGAAAATCCAAAACTAGTCTAAGCAAAGGGGATGAGAGAAAGGACTTCCCTTGTCCCACTCCTTGCGGGGATAGTTTTGAAGTCATCATATTTAGTAAAGCCGAAGTCAACGAGGATACTATCATGAGTTAGTATAGTTATCATTCTTTTGTGACAGCAACACAATATTAATCAATAGTGAATGAATTCAAATATTTGAAATATTTAGCAAAGACTCTTGAGTAAATAAGAATAGCAAATTAGCCCGTGACGAATTCACCGACAAAACCTCCGAGTAATGTCGTCGTTCAATTTCAACCTAGTGTGCGATATCTAGATACGGAGGGAATAGAATAATGGGACTGCAGGAGTCTATTTGCCGCGTAAGATATGATGATGTTTACAAAAAAAAAAAAAAAAACATAAATTGTAATCACTTCAAATTCTGAACGCGCTAATCACTTGGTCAAGTTTAATGTTGACGGAGCTACAAATAAGAAAGAAGGTGTTGTTGGTGTGGGAATTGTGGCCCGTAACCATATGGGTCAGATTTTGGGAGCGTCATCAGTCCCTTTCATTGGTTTCTTCTCTCCTCGATCTGTTGAAGCTATGGGTTTTTGGGAAGCATTGGTTATTGCAGCAAACAAAGGGATGTCTCACATTATTGTAGAAGGTGACTGTGCCCAAGTTGTTCAAGCACTTACGAAAGCAAAGGATCTTTTTTCTGATTGTAACTCCATCCTCTCTGATTGTTTGGAGTTACTACCTCTTTTTTCCTCGTGCAAGTTTGTTCATGTTAAACGTTCTTGTAATAGGGTAGCCCACTCTTTGGCTAAGCAATCCCTATTTAGTGGAAAATTGGAATTTTGGGGGGGTCCTGTCCCCCATTGGCTTGCCAATTTTACCACGACTGATGTTAGGTCTTCGGACCATGCTGTTAGTTAATAAATATCTCTTTTTCCGGGAAAAAAAAAATCACTTGGTCATGAACAAAAGTTCACGTTACCAACCAATGAAAATAGATGAACTACATAAGGTTATATCAACATTGGTTATAAAAACATGAGCAAACAAGTTGTGGCTAGCTCATGCGGTAAAACTCTTGCATGTCCCACACTGCATCCCGGGATCGTGTCTCATGCCCCCCATGTAATAGATATGAATGACAAAAAAAAAAACACGAGCAATATCAATTTCCCTCAAAAACAGAAAGACCGAAAAAAGAAAACCTAGAGTCATAGTCATCGCGATAGGAAGGTTAACTGAAAGGGGTTTAATGATAGGATATTTTCCTGTTGGAAAGCGAACATAGAGGTTGTGTTATTGTAGATGACAAAATTCCATATGTGTCAAAGTCTTAATCAAGCCGTAGGATATTATCAACGTCAACATTGGAGGAAGAAATTTTGTGGTCGAATGTTCTAATCTGTTCACAGTTCCTTTTGCCCCACAAAGAAAAATTATTACTTGATGGTAGGGCTACAAACGAACTGAGCTACTCACAAGCAGCTCGTGGCTCAGTTCGATAAATAATCGAGCCGAGCTCGATTTTCAGGCTCGTTTAGTTAACGAGCTTGCTAAAGCTCGGCTCGGTTCGCAAAAGCTTGGAGTCGATTGTATAGGAGGCTTGTTAAGTAAATTACCCTGGCTCGACTCGTTTATGACCGAACTGAGCTCTAGCTCCATTTTTCAGCTCACTTACTTAACGAGCTGAGCTCGAACACTACAAAGCTCTGCTCATTTGCATCCCTACTTGCTGGGCCTTCTTCACCACATATTTTTGTGGACTTCACCACTAAGTGTATGATGAAGCAATTTCTGTCACTCTCCGATCAACGACTTGCAAAACAAACCAAATCTTGGGACATCGGCGTGGTGCCAGCCAAATGGCCTCCGATGCCTAAGTCAGTCGTGTGTTGATTGGACAGTTGAATAGAAATATCGAATGGGTTTAGTCACATACTTTTCTTAGGTTTTGCTAGTAGCTTTTATAGGCATTCGGAGTAGTAGAGTCCCGGTAGGACATGGAGTCGTGATTCCCGTTGGATAAGGCTTTTCTCTTGGAGTCATAGAGCTTTAGGACTCTCATTTGAGATGTGCTCCATCCTTTCGGATCCGGATAAGTCTCTTAAACCCCTTGGGGTTATCTACTTAAATACAAGACTCCCCCGGATTAGATTCGAGGACTCACGATCCTTTGTCGAACAGCTCGGCGTCTTCATGCCTGAGCTGTATTACGTTGTCCGAGCTAGCCTAATGACCTGAGCTAAAAGGGAGGTCAGCTCGGACTCAACAGTGTACAACTTCGACACAAATGTATGATGGAAAAGACCCCTAGAGCATTACGTGACAATCCTCTTAGAGCACTGAATAATCACTCCAAACAAAGGGGGTAAAAAGCCCAAACAAATTCTGTTCTTCGACTGGATACATGTTTGCCAAAGAAAAGAGAGAGGTATTGTTCTTGCTTACTTCTTTTTTAACTTTTTGAGGTATTTTTTTTAATTTTAATTAGACATCTTCTATCAATATTACCATTTATGATTCAATCTTATGAGATTTGAATCTTTATGATTCCATCCTCAAAATGGATATTCGGATTATTGTGCCCTTATATTAGTAGCTATAGTAAATCTTATAATTATCTAATCCCTTTATTATTGGGATTTTGTTATATATAGAAACGTCTATATAGGGACATATATATGAACATATATATTTAACTTAGACATGGTAAAGGAAAATTCCCTTTTTTATAGCCTTAAAACAAGGAAAGGAATCTGCTAATAGTCATTTGAATCCCACCACTTCCCAAATCATTTCAATTTTCAAACCAAAAACTACTTCTACACACGGCTGGTCTTCTCTCTCTCTCTCTCTCTCTCTCTCTCTCTCTCTCTCTCTCTCTCTCTCTCTCTCTCTCTCTCTCTCATATTACATCCTTTTCTTTTCTTTTTTTATCAGCAAACTCAAGAAGAATTAAGGCGGTGACTATGGGCATTTCTTGAAGATTCAACATCCATTAACGCCATTATTTCACTAATTCAAATGAAGAATAAAGCAATCCAAATCCAAAAGTAGGAATAGATCCCCTATCACTACTGATTTCACAACCAGATGGTCACAACTGGCGAGATGGCGAAACCCGCGGCGCTCGATAAATCCGCCGCTCGATAGATTAGGTCACTCGGTGCACCACTGCCGAACTCGAAATCGATCGATCCCGACAGTGATGAAAAAACCCAATGAATAACCTCGATCGATCTCATAGTCTTATTTGATTACTTTCCTTTGTTTAATTTTGTTTTGTATGGTGGTGATGGGTTTTAGATCATGTTAATGGCGACAATTTTTTTTTCGATTTAATGGTGGAGTATTTTTTTTCCCAATTCAAGGCAGGTTGCTTGCGACTTTAGATTGTATTGCAAAAGGTGTCGCCCCAAGCGTAGGGCTAGGTATCGCGTAGTAAGATAATCGGTAAGACCGGGTCGAATCCACAGAGACCGAATGCGCTGAGCGTGATGGTTGATTCGCGAATGAGGGTTTTTAGCCTTAAAGCGGCAAACTGACTTTTGTGGTTTGATTTGTTTGTGATTGCGATTTTCAGCTTAAAAAGGAAATTAAAGATTTGATTAAAATTTAACTAAACGGCTCAGGCCAAGGTTCACACCACTTATAACCTAAATAGATTCATAATTCTCACAATTTACACAGTTGAGTCACAAGGTAAATCTATGCTCAACCGGAAGGTAATTCAATTATACTTTTATTTTTCCAGAGTTTGGTTTAATCAAGGCTTGATTGGAAGTTTGGTAAACCCTCAAAATGACATCGATTTAAGTATTATGCATGGCAAAGCCATTGTCGACGCATAATAAAAAACATAACAATCTTGAGTTTTAAATCGATAGTTACAAGCCCGTATTAAACACAAACAAACTTTGTTGCTCAGGTGTGAGAATCACGAATCTACTTAGGCCATTAGGTGGTGATCACCCTAGGCCGAGTCTATGACTACTCCTCCATTGACGAAGAACTCGCCAAGGAAAAACTAAAAATTACATTAAACATTACGGCTTTTTTAAAGTGATTAAAAAGATCGGTCTTAAGAGTGTACCGAGGAGATGTGTACAGGAGGGTAGACCAAAGGTGTCCTCCTTTCAATCTCAAAGGAATCCACAACTAAGACTAATCTTAGATTTGGGTTTGGTGTGAGAAACAGCCGAGTAGTTTGCGCATACTCACAACCAAACCTCAATCTATAAATTAAGCGGGTTTAAACTAAAAAAATTGGAATGACAAGAAAATTAAAATGAACTCGGAAATAAAGTTACGAAACTAAACTCTTATTACAAACAACAAATTAAGAACTTGGTAGGGAAATTTATAATGGGAAATGGAAAGCTTAAGGCTTCTGGACAAGAAAACAGAAAGAGAAAAACAAAGAAGATGACAGAAAGCAAGAGAGATTATAATGAAAGAGAGAGGCTGATTTCCTAGTTTCTATTTTCTGATCCCACTTTTTTTTATCCTTTCCAAATGCAGCAAAATAGTCCTTTTATAGGCATAGTGCTGATTTAGGTGTAGCATGGAAAATGATTCAGTGTGGCGCGCACATGGGAGAATATGTGAAAGATCAACGGCTAAGATTGTGACCAGGGATAATCGGATGCACTGGAATCTGACATGTGGCGTTGGGAGTTGATCCCAGTGAACCGAATTTCTCCACTAATATTGTCAAGGGTGGTTCTATTTACAACCCATTTTCCCTCAATACAACCTATGCAAAATAAATGCCAAAGCTTTCCTCGCGAAAAGACCATTTAGCCCCTCAAATTACTTCATACCAACCCACCCCACTTTTTCCCAATTGCTAATTCCAACCCAGTGCATCTTCTTCCTCCATCAGCTCCATTGTTTTCTCACTCTTCTCCCTCACACGTCAAAAAAATCCCTCCTCCTCCAGCCGTTAACCCCCATTGTCCTCTCCTGCCCTTCATCTCTCCTCTCTTTCAATGGAGAACCTTGTTGAATCAATGAAGAGATCTTCTCCCTCCCTAGATTTGGAAGAAGAGCTCAAAAGAGTATTTGAGCAATTTACAACTCCAAATTCACCAATGGATGCACAAATACATACCAAGAGTAACTTGGACATGAAGATTTTCGAGCAAAAAACGACCCAAGAGTAACCCATTGTTTTTTCGATTTCTCAGTTGTTGTTCGTTCGAAACGGTACACACAGTCCCGAAAATTGCAATACATTTCGGTAGTTAATACCCGAAATTTACCTATAAAACCGGGAGTTTATATCCGAAATTGGTGATGGTAGTTAATATCCGCAATATTGGCCATAATTCAGTAGTTTGTGTCCGAATTATGTGTTTAGTTTCGGGAGTAAATATCCTAAATGTGCCAAAACCAGACGAGTAAAATAGCGGCGATTTCTTAGACTGGTTCGACGTAGACGGCGATGGTCGAGGTCAAACGGAGGGAGGAGGGAAGAGAAAAGGGTTTTGACTTTTGAGTGGGTTTTGAGGGTTTTGAATGTTGAAATTTGGGAGGAAAACAACAAGGGGTAATTTGGGAAATGTGCCGGGTTATATGAAGCAAAAATAAAAATTTGCCATATCAGCAGAGTTGTATTTAGCAAAAGGATTGTATGGAGTCAAAAAAGGGTTGTAAATAGAATCTTCCTATTGTCAATTGCCCCACTGACACATAGAAAAGTGATGTCGGCAATTGAATTGCAAGCTCCACCGAGCTTTCAATTGAAGAATTGAATAGTTAATTCATTTATTTGTTCCACTTGGGATTCCTTTATTACTCCACCCGGTCTGCAATGCTCTCGACTGATGTTCAAAACCCAGTCCGATTGGAGCGCCAAAACAGTCAAATTTCTTATTTTAATACCGGAAACAAAACAGTATATCTCTTGTAATTTATGTGCTTGGCATGTGCTTCGTAGGACAAAATCTGATATCATCCGGACTCCGCAATTATTGCATTTCTTTTCCAATTCCCACCGCCACTGGCCTTCTTCTTTTGCCACTGCATTGATTTATTAAATCAATGAATTGTTGATAAGTGATGACACTGTTTATTTCCCCCAAAGTTTGGTCGGGCAGTGGACTGGACAATTGGTCCAGGGGCAGTGCTTCCATGTCCCCCCCTTTGTCTGGGGGACACCATTTTCCCCCCACTCCTACACCATTAGATCTGTAGGATTCAATCTTGACCCTTCAATAAAATAATATGAAATACCCTCTACCTACACAATCGGTTATCCTCTTTGATATTATAAAAAAAAAAAACTTTAACCCCTTATACTAACCATGGTTACGTCTCTTATACCAGCACCCCCCCAATGTCTGTCTCTCTCTCTCTCTACACCCTCTCTATATGAGCTCCACCACCAGAGCTCCCGCCGCCGGCAATGCTGTACAACCATCACCACCACCGCCGCCACCCCCTCTCTCTACTCCTAAACCACCAACGGCGGACCATAGGACCCTCCACCACCACCATCGTATTTCAGGGTTTCTTCTTTTCTCTCTCTCCATCGATCTCTTCTCTCTCACAGGTTCTCTTCTCTTTCTCCTATTGTTCTTTTTCTTGGTTCCACCATATACATGCTTTGAGCTCTAGTGAGGAAAGCCCCAAATCAATTTGCCCTGATTTTTTAAAACACCCAAATCTCAAACTAGGGTTTTGTATTGAAAAAAATCATTCATTGAATTAGTGGGTGACTGATTTGGGGATCTTATACACGCATGGATTTGTTAAGGTTTGAAAGCAATAGTTTATTTACTTAGTGTAAAATACTAAAATCCAACCCAATATGAACAGGATTGTGCTCTTCTGGTGGGTAAAATTCAAATGCTCAGTTAAAATTCAATTGCTATCATACACTAGCTTGGCAAGCATTTTTGGGGATGAGAAGCATGTTTGATTGGCAAGTAGATTTCAATTCTGTCTGCCTCTTTCAATTACTCGTTTGGCAAGTTATAAGATGATGAATGTGGTTTTTTACTTGGTGGATAGTTTTATTGTTGGCTCCGTGCTCCATGGGTTTGCCCCGTGGCACACGACCAGTCATTTCCCATTTTGCTACGTGACATTACTTGTTTTCTTCAACAATTATACTAACTTTCGTTGTTTATGTTGTTACAGGACTATGAAGTGAATGAAGTGGAGGAAGTTTGTTTTTTGTTGGTGGTAGAAGGAATGATATGGGTTGACTGATGGGTGAAAACTTTTGATGTTATAATGTTGAATTTTAGTATGGTCTAATTTATTGGGTCTCTGATGACGAACAAAACTTATATCAACTATGTATATGCTGAATATTTGGTGACGGAATCACGGTAGATGCTATTATGGAAATTTGGTAACGTTGAATTTTATGCTGAATATTTGCTAACGTTGAATTTGGTGACGGAATCATGGAAATGGTAATCTTGTTGATGCTTCTTTGTAGATGGTATGTTCCCCTAAAATTTAAGGTACAATCGATTGGATGATCGATTCTATATAATGCAAATTGACAACATTTTTCTAAAATTTAGGGTCCAATCGATTGGATGATCGATTAGATGATCCATAAAGTAAAATTAACAACCTTTTTTCTGTGTCTATTTTGAACTTTTTGTGTGTGTCAAAGGGTTTAGGAACATTGATCTTTGTGCGTGGCAAGTGAAGTGTCCATTTTCCTTGTGCAATTGATTGTTCGATCGATCGACAGGGGTCTTTAAAAAATTTGGACAAGCCCTTGAATTAAAAATCTGAAAGTGCAAAGTGCCAAAGTGGGTTAGGGTTTTAGAGGGTGGGGAATGGAGGTTTTGGTGGGATTTTGCAATCAGGAAAGATAAGGGAAGTGGGTTAGTTTGTTTTTCGAAGTCGGGTTGGGTTGTAATTGATGAATTTTCCCAGTAGATACCGGTAGTGGCATAATTAAGATACTGGTATTAACCCTTTCTTGGCGTTCTATTCCCTTAATACCGGTATTCCAATTTCACAGATACCAGTATCCCTGGGTATTCCAATTTTACGGACTATGGTTCAAAATTAAGGACGAGGGGGACAATTATATTACATAACCAAAGTCATATACAAAATGGAGCAATTATAACACAATAATAAAACCCATGCTAGAATCCCAGTCGGACCGCCACATCAATAAAACATACAATGAATCCCCAGAGCAGATGTTTCATAGACCGAACTTCTTGTTGGAGCATATCAACCTTAGTTTCAAGAGTAGCATGGCTTCCATCTTCCACACTCTCTTCATCTTTCTCAAAAATCTCCACTTCACCTTGCATTGGCCACGATTTTGGTAAACACCACCTAAAAAAACATCCCTCTGGGTTTTTTTTTTTATAACATGCAAAGTTGAACCGTCCGTGTGTGGTCTTCTGCGGCCCTACGATCCTCAGCTCAGCCTTGACACCGCAATAACAGTTTGGTGCATCGTCATATAACAGTGCCGCCATGTCCACATGACCACCCTGCAATTCGTGTTGGAGGAACAAGACATTTTCCAACTACAATTTGTAACAAACCACCACAAATCAGACAAATTTTTAACAATTTACGGTATTGTGAAGGTCAAATACATTGAATAAACAACATCCATAAATTATACCACTTTAAGATTAAAAAAAAAAACCTTATCCTAGTATATTTGGTGTTTTTACCTACTAATTGATTGGTCGATCGATTATTCTATGTTCTATGGATAAATGAAAATTTATGAAATTTGTCAAATAAATACCAGAGAGAGAGGGGGGGTAGGATTAAACACATAGTAGGCAAGTAACACACGTGTTTCATATGACTATACAATAAATCAAACTAAGGAAGGTAAGATTAAATTTTGCATATGTGAAAAAGGTTCGATTTAGCACCATACCTGAAAAATCACCACCCCGTGAGAGAGAGAGAGTATGCGAATTTGTACAAAGAGTGAGAGACGAGGGGGAGGGAAATTTCAATCACCACCCCGTGGTAGATACGTAGGAATGGTGGTAACGAATGGTAGGTGGTTTGGGTTTAAGAAAGGAGAGGGAGGGAAATTTCAATTTTTGATTGAAATTTGAAATTAAAAAATGAGCCTGAAAATTCAAATTTTCGAGTGAAAATGGGGGGAGGTAGATTGGTGGGAAAATACACTTGGGGTAGCTGAATTGGGCCTACTTGGGCCACTTTTTATTTGGAATGTTTGGGCCAATTTTTATTTGGAATGTTTGGGCCGATTTTAAAAACATTAGTTGGGCCAATTCTAAAAAGTAGAATAGGTGACCGGCCAAATTTGATAATTTTGATTAGTACTTCAACTGCAATTTCGTTCAATGAATTGTTTGTTTACTTCCCAACACAATAATTAATAAAAGAACAAATTGTCAAATTTAACAACTATATGGATACAAGAAAGAAAATTTATTTAACTCTCAAATAATTATACAAATTTATTGGAGATACAACTACGAATTTGTTTAATAAACTTCCACTAATTTCAATCTACTGACGTTCAAAGCAAAAGCTCCATCCGTTGAACAAGGGAAAATGTGGAACCTTGATTTTGGTAGCCGGTGGATTTGTTTCCTGCCATCAGTACTAATAACAAAGAGGACTTAAGAGATAATTGATTGGCTGATTGATTGTAGGATTAAAACAGTAATGGCTCAGAAAAACATAATTTAGACTTCATTGATTGGCTGATCGATTGTAGGATAAAAACAGTAACTGACCTTTGTCAAAATAGTAATGGACCAATACCTTTGATTTTCTGCAGGATGCTTCATTTGCCTTGTATCCCATTTCACTACTGGAAGCTACCCTAAATCATTCATTAAAAATTCCAGAAATCATTGGAAAAATTTGTACAGCCTTGCTTATTGAAAAAAGAATGAAGAGATATTACCGAGGGAATCATGTCGACGCCGGAGGGGCTTTGTTATCACAATGTTAAACTGCAGGTTAGGGTACTCATGGACATCACAAAAAAAATAAGGTACACACGTTCAAAATGAGCACAGTGACACTGAAACTAGGCTAAAAAATAAGTCATTATGGATGCATTAGGGTAGTCATGGCTGCAACTGAAACTGCTGCCCCGCCACTGTATCTACCTTCATTATGCCAAATAAATCAATTTAATCATCATTGCCCAATTTTGACTTGTACGAGATCCATTTACCAAAACTGCCCATGTTTGAATTTAATGGGAGATGGCAGACAAGTCCCAGACTTGATCACAGTATCAATAGCACACAAAGACACCATCAAAATCAACATAGGCAGACCGTTAAATTGGGCTCAGGAACTTGTCAGTATAGATGCATGCATTAGGGTACTCATGGCTGCAACTATGGTTACCCAACCACGGTATCTACCTTCATTATGCGAAGAAGACGAATTTCATCATCCTTGCCCAATTTCCGTAAGTACCAGATCCCTTTCACAAACCTACCATGATTTGAAGTGGAGCTACACACAAACACAGTCAAAATAAGCGGTGCTACCCACGCAGAAAGACAATACAACTTAACACAAACACAATCAAACTGGGCACATACCGCTTCAAATCAACTGTATGCACAATGCCAAATCACAAACAGTAAGACTGTATGCACAATGCCTTCATGCCTTCATAATTGACTAATTGGTTACAAATAATTTTTACTCACCTTCCTAGGCCGCAAATCCAATGCTTTGAGACTGGTGAGTAATTCATTTGCCGACGCTGCCTCATCCTCGAACTTTCTCTTCTCCTCCTTCGGTAGGTTATTCCATCGCCACCCAATTTCCACCTTGTTCTGCATTATTTATCCAAATATGAAACCATTACAATTTTCCTTCAACCCTGGAACATATAAATATATCGTGTCAAAATACAATTTTGACCTCATTTGTTAGAGTGCTGCTACCATTGTCTTTAAGTCCCTGGTACTCTTGTTTGCTACATGCAAGCATGAATTATATGAGATAGTCGCCAAAATTTACGTACTTAAGTAAATAATGTCCTATAGGGACATTAACAATTGCAGACATGAATTACTTGTATATGAGGAAGGATGTTGGCGCCCGTCGTTTCAAATTTCCATCCTTTCTTAAAAAACCAAAAGTACCTGAACAAACACAAATACATGAACATACACTGGTTGTTTATAAAAATCTGGCATGACCTCGATCACTTACTTAATCGATTGACATTGGTTGTTTATAAAAATCTGCCAAAGTACCTGAACATACACTGAACATTGGTTGTTTATACCAACATCCATACAAATTAATTGTACATCAAATACATGGTTTCACTTGCTAATGTAACAGATTATAAAATAAATTATACGAACTATTCTATAAACAAAAATACTTGTACCAATCAGTTACTTAATCGATTGACCGGCAATCACGCAAAAGCAAACACGTTCCGATTGTGGATCAACATTTAATTCAATTGAAGCATCCATTTTCAGTAATATATATCTTTTGCCCAATCACTTACTTAATTGAAAATACTGAAATTTTTTTGCTCACCCACAAATGCTCCCATGGTTATTCAAAGATCAAGAACAATGATTTTTCGTTTCTGTGTTTGTGTGGGTGTGTGTGGAGGTTAGATAGATAAAGGGAGAGAGATAACGAGAGAGAGAAATAGAGATAGAGAGACTCACGCTGGATCATCCATCCCAGAGTCAAATGCAGGATTGGATATGAACTTATCTCGAATGCCAGGGCAAGCCACGCCATGGGTGGTGGGTGGTGGATGGGTGGCGTGCCCTTGTATGGTGGTGGTGTGGGAGGCGGATTGGAAGGGGAACAAGAGGACTGGTTTAGGGCACAAGGGGTAAAGGGTGGGGTGCGTGGTGTGTTTAGGGGCACAAGGGGTCACGTGTATTGGGTTGGGATTGGAATTGGGTTCTTGGATATATTCATGTGTCCTCGTATAGCACACTAACAATGTACTAATTCTAATAAGATTTGTCAAGTATATTTATATCGGTCGATCTAAACCGTTAGGATTTTACATCTCGTGCATTCTATGACTATAACCCAAATTTGCAATAATCAGAGGAAGATCTGATATTCAAAACAATGTCATCGCAAAATGCTTAAATAACCTTAATTCAACTAAACTCTTGGGATGTACCAAATGGGCCCCACTCCAAATATTTGGCCGATCAGAATCATCAATCATTTACAGTGCATGTATTAGATAATTTGTACAAAATTTTAAGTTAATCGGATATCCTTATGCCATTAATCTACCAACAAAATGCATTCTAGTAACGAAACTGTGTGTAGATAAGTATGCTTTCTAAGCCCGATCAACCCAATTTTTAACATCATTGATTTAATCACCAAGACAAACAATATGAACGGTGTGGATTATCAAGATTTTGTCACGGTCACGTGGCTACTGTACATTAAACAACAACACAAGTCTTAGTTCGTTATAAATTATATTGAACGTACATATTGTAGAGGTCGATACCATCTCAATTTGTACAATGAACGATCTGAACCGTTAGGATTTCACGCCTTGCTTGTTCCATCATTATCACCAAAATCGGAGATCATCGGATTTAGATAAGCAAGTGATCGGATCACGTTTATGGCATCAATAGGCATTAAAGTCTTATTACGGACCATTTCACTACCACCAGAGTTTCTTTTGGCCAATCCGAACCGCCTATCATTTACACACTACAGATAACCTCATTCAAACCAAAAATCAAGTTCATCGGGTATCGATTGATATTTCATCAAACGATAGACATCATTGACATAATGAATTTCTTAACGATCAACGACTTTCATAAGTTTGATCGAGGTAAAACTTTCCATGACTGGTTTAATTAACAAATACTACGATATTAACACCCTTGATTTTTGTAATAGTTTAATTTGACGGAGATCTGAACGTATTTGTGTCGGAACATTGTCATAGAATCAGAAACATACAATTACATTTCATATTTTAATCACATTAATTTTAACCATGGTTAACTTTTAAAAAAAATTATAAATTAAATTAAATTTAAAATTTAAAAATAAAAAAAATGTCGAATCGATTAGACACTGGTCCCACTCACATTTAATGTTATACACACAATTCGAAGTGAGTATATGTTATGCTGATTTGTTGTTTTGGTAATGCCATGTTTTGGTTTTTTAAACAAATGTTATGTCATATTGTGGTTCTAGTTATACAATTTTGGGGTTTTAGGTTTGCGCCCATCACGTCATACTTTTTGGTTGTCACGTCATGCTTTTTGGTTGTCTCTATTAATAGTTCTTGTTATGCCATTTAGTGGCTTTCAAACAACGATTATGCTATGTTGTGGTTTTAGTTATGCCCTTTTGGGGTTATACTTTATGGCCCACTCAGGTGGGCCTCATGGTTATCCCGTTTAATGGTTTTGTTATTCCATTTAGTCGTTTTGTTAATCCCTTTTAGGGCGGTTAGGTACCTCTGGTCATACCCCTTAGGGGTTCGATTTTTTTTTTTTTGTTGGGAATTACCGGTTGACCCCTTTACTTTTGCCTACGTGGCATCGATCTACACCGTTAGATCGAGGGTATACGGTATCCCCAGACAAGCGGGGGATATTGAAGCATTTTCCTTGATCCAGTACTTTGCGCTCATTCCTCCAGCATCGGATGCACCATATTTACATCGTTTTCTCCTGAAATACTCAAAACGCACCTTATGCGCAATATCTTATAACAATTAATAATAAGCATAATAAAAAGATAAAACTTGAGGTCTTAAGCCCACTAATATTTACATATTTGTATGCTTATCACAGGTGTTCTTTTTCGATACAGTAATAATGGTAAATCATAAAATCATATTCACATGTGCTTTAAAAGATGGTTATTTTGTACAACGAATATGGTTTATTGATTTACCACTTTTACCATATTCACATGTAGATGTTATTGCGTACAATAAATATGGTTTTTATTAATGTATCATGCTTTTCATGGATAAAATGGTCGATCGAAATGGGAAGGACTACATGTGGTTTTATGGTGCATTAATCAAACATGTTTTTCATGGTTTTGGCTTGGGTTGTGGATTTATGGTGCATTAATCTATCATATGTTTAATGATTTTTTTTTTATGTGGTGCATTAATTTACCATGTTTTTAAGTTTTTTTTTTTTGTATATGCAATCTAACTTTTATGCTTGAACGTACCTATTTTTTATGGTGCATTAAAAATGACATGCTTATTTATTTTCAATTTTATTTCGAGATTTTAGGGGGAGGAGAGAGAGAGAGAGAGAGAGAGAGAGAGATAAATTAGGAAAGATTAGGAGAGAGAAATGTTAGGAGATTAGGAGATAGAATTATTAGGAAAATCAGGAGAGAAAATATTAGGAAAATCAGGAGAGAGAGAGAGAGAGAGAGAGAGAGAGAGAGAGAGATGGAATCATAAGTATTCAAATCTCATAGGATGGAATCATAATGGTCTTTTTTTGTACAGAATGCCTAATTAACACTCCCAACTTTTTTATCTTTTCGTTGTCATTTTTTGGATTAATTATTCATCACGACCAAACAAATCAAAAAAGTACAAAAATATTGTCCGATACTGAAAAAATTTCATATAAGAAGACACTTTAGACCCAAAAAAAAAAGACCACCGGATAGTACCTTTTTCATCTTTAATGATTTTTTTTTTCTTTCGGTCATAATTTTTTTTTCTTTTATAGTTCTCTTGTCGAGATGGATGATTAATCCAAAAAATATTAAGTGAATCTAACAAAGATTCAGGAAAATAGAACAAAACACTCAAAACGAAGTAGGGGGGCAAAAGTCAAGGAGAATGGAGAATGAACTGAACATTTGGCTGTACATTAGCACGTATGCATTAAAGAATCGACATAAAGGCCCCGTTCCGCTAAAAAAAAAAAACAGTTTTGTTTTAACTCAAAAACTATCTCATTCCACTAACAAAAAATCATTTAGTTTTTTTGCAAAACTACAAAACCAAAAAAGCCAAAAAACTAGTTAGTGGAACAAGTTAGTTTTTTTGCAAAACTAAACATACAAAAAACTAGTTTAATGGAACAAGTTAGTTTTTTTGCAAAACTAAAAACCAAAAAACTAGTTAGTGGAACAAGTTAGTTTTTTTGCAAAACTAAAACATCCAAAAAAACCCAAAAAACCAAAAAAACCAAGTTAGTGGAACACCCCAAAATTTGTAAGTAGAGTTTTCGTGTGGATAGTAAATAATGCTAAAAAATTAACGAATACGCAGGACAAATTCGTCCGATGCACCTGACCGTGAATGCATTGTGGGTCCATGTGCATGGACGGCTCCGGACACAATTTGTCAAGATCACCTGTGTGTCCCTTGCACTGTTGTTGCTCAAAATCGTATCAACTCGGGAGTTGACATTTTTATTTATGTTTTTTTTTTTACATCTTTTCCAAGTTCACTCTTCTATAATAGCTACTTCTTCGGATCTCAACCGCGAGTTCTAGTATAAGCTAGCAAATAGCAATGGTAAAAAAAAGCCAACTGAAAAGTATGATACTCAAGTTCCATGCTTCTCATCACCCTCGACCAGCTCATTTTCTTCCAGGTTTATCTGGCCTGTGAAAGGAAGAGAACCCATCAAAAGAAATAAACGAAAAAGGAAATTGGCTATTAAAAGGAGAGCATTTGATTGTATCAAACTGTTTTGAATCTCGACAATTGAGGTTATAATTGTAAACATCAATTGTATCTATGAAAATTTTCACCATACCAAACAAGGATGTTAGAGATGGCGTCTTTGAAAGACCATTTGATCTTATCATGTCTGCGCCTGCAAAGAAAATAGTGAATTTAGATCGGAAATGATTCTTTTGTAACTAGTTTTGATCTGAAAATATAAGGTCATGGCCATAATAGACGGTGAACAAGGACTTCATCAGTTCTAAAAGAACCACTTCCAAATGAAGCTAAACTATGTAAAAGAATTAAGGCCACGTATGTTGACATAACCGCGTTAAACTTTCATTAAGCATCTTATCAAAATAAAATAAAAAATAAAAAAACCTTTCATTTAGCACTTGTTTATAATGACATATCTTAGAGTTTAGTTGGGTAGTTACAGCAACTTTCGCACTTGTTCAAAATGTTCCATTGTAAATAATTCCTACAGAAAAATAAAACGCCAATGAGGCAAGCTTTGTAAAGGAGGGAAAGATCACAGTGTGCAGTACCACTATATAATTTCGGCAAACTATCAATCCTAGACTCAGTTCCTTGGCCTGTGGTAACTCGTTACAAGTGTTTTCATTACGTCTGGATCTGCATTTTTTCACTTTTGGGATACAAATCAAGATGCTTCAACTAGGCAGAATTATATACCAGAGCACAAGAATAAAGAAGTATCAATAACAGTACTTAACCAGCTCACCTGAAGTCCGACCTGCTTTTAGCATGTCCGAGTTCTTGAAAGTATACCCTATGAAATTAGCATCTTTTGATGTCAACATCTGCAACATTGGACATGCAAATCTTATTTTCAATGTGGACAGATATGCGATTGGTATGAAGTTGCTAAAGCACTCGGATAAATAGATTCGACATTAAGCTTCATCTGCCAGCTACAGAAATCCCATCTTTCCTGCCTGGGCCCTTGTTTTGGTTAAAGCAAAGAACCATCAACTTCCTTATTACCTCAACCAACATCTATGGCATACTCTTCTTCTAAACTCCCAATCAAATTCAGGAACACGTTACTCTTCGAGGAATCTAACTTTCGTTTGTAATGGAGATGAAGGAACCACTTCTTCCCAGTCAGATTTCAAGAGGTAAGCACGACAATTTAATTTTTCTTTTTTTTTCTTTAGTGGAAAAAGATCTTTCTGCTTCACGGAAGAAGGGGGTTACTGAAAGTTGAAGCTCCTCTCAAACATATCTTAGCATAAAAAACCACACCCTCAATCAGAAGAGAGCTATTAATGTGGATTTCTCAACTTTGCCCTTCCAAAAACCAAAAACCAACCATGAATGCTAGATAATTCAAAGTCCAATTGCATTCATTTTCCGAAGGAGCAGAATCTAACCCTGGCATTTGGGATTCCGACACAAAATGAAACCCAAAAGCCATCTTTCATTGCAAAGTTGAAATATGTGACTGTAAGCATAAAGAAGCACGACAAAAACCAGGGATGGCTTGGAAGGTTTCTAGTTTAAGTTTATGTACTACAATTGTCTTAGCACTTGTAGATTGCAATACATCATAAGCAAGCTGCATTACATGGTCAATTGATCTGAAAGAATTTGAAGTTAACAAGCACCAATTACCTTTCGCCAAGGTCCCACTCTAGGTATTGTGGAAGGTGCATCTTCTACCTATCAGACAACAAAGGTTAATCTATGTAATATAATCACTCTGCCAAAATAAAAATCAAAAAGGAGAGGAGAAAGGAAAATTTGTAAATTCAGTAGTAACAATAGAAACTTCCAATCCAAGGTTTAAACTTTGAACAAAATTTCAAGGTTGAGATGGATGACGGGTAAAGGCAAAATAATAAATGAAAAATGACTCTATTTGTGGCATGTTTGCTCAGTGTCGTAGTGAAATGTGGGGTTAATTGTAGAAGAAATGGCTGAGATTTTCGTTATATTTTGATAATTATCTATTTTGGGATGGGTATGACAGCGTGAGTGGACTATATGGCAGGTTCTTCAGCTGAACAGAACAATTTGCAGAGTACTCGTGTTTTAAGTGATACAAAGGAAGAAGAAAGGCTAACAAAACACAGGCCAGATCACTGAAGAAGAAACATGACAAAATATGGGCAGGTTGGGCTCAGTTTTACATAATTTAGCAAGATGATGAGAAAACCCTGAAATAGATTTATTTAATAATCCATGTACTCACTTCAGGAAACTTCTCAAAATTTTGAGTGTCCAATTCTCCAACAACAGTAGGTTTGTAGGCAGCTTCCATTTCATACAGCATGTCCCACTGGATGCCTTTAAACCATGGATGTGCCTAGAGACACACATAAATAATACAAACAGATTGGCAACAGCTCAAATTTTCAGTGACAAAACGAATTCATTGTTCACAAGTTTGGTACCTTTATTTCTTCCACTCCTCTGGTTCCTAACCTTGTGTCCACATCACATAACAAACGACAGATTAAATCCTTAGCCTCATTTGATATTTTTGGCTCCTCTGGAAATTTCAGGCATTTCTGCCACTTGGTTATCTGACACACACACAAAAAAGAAGTAAAAATGACACATCCAGCAAAATGAAGGATCCGCACAGACCAACTCAGAGAAATTGAAATAAAGGTTTAGCGTCTTTTGTGGAAAACCCATTCTCCTTTCCGAAAGGAAAATGAGTGACTAATTTTCATTACTCTATTCAACAATACACGAAAACAGCTTCTGACAGAAAATTTTGAAGGCAGGCAGTTTTCTAGAATGCTTGACCAAATGTATTTTCATGTCATTCTCGTGTTCCTTCCTGAAAACATGAACAATTTCTCACATATACCGAGAATAGACACTATTAGCTACAAGGAATTAGGATACCTTGTGATATGTGATCCTTGGGTCATCTGAACAGAAGGGAGGATAGCCAACAAGCATCTCATACATGATTGCCCCCAACGACCACCAGTCACACTCCACTCCATATCCCTTTTTGAGCAAAACCTCCGGTGCCATATAATCGAGAGTCCCAACGGTAGAATATGCCTTGTAGAATCAAGAATCACTCAGATCAGGAAGAGGTGAAGAATAAACATGAGCCAAAAGAACATAAAAAAAGTACTAATTTACATCCTCCTGCATATGCAAAAAGGGATAGATGAAGAAAATACCAAGGCGCGACGATTACGTTTCCACTGTTGCAATTGTTCTTTTGGCATCAACCAAGGAGGCCTCTCACCGGCTTCACTGTCATGCGTTGAATCCTGGTTTAGAAAACCATCATCTTCCAACAATATTGTTGAATATTTATTGTCCAGGGGCTTACACAAGCCAAAATCTGAGAGCTTTAAATGGCCATTCTTGTCCAGTATCAGGTTATCTGGTTTTATGTCCCTGCAAGCAGAGACATTATGCATCACAACATTCCTTTGTCCAGACATGATTTGAGCAGGCATCCACATTACAAGTATAGTTGAAACTTCCTTGAGGTTACAGTACCACAATTGATAATGCATGAATGGAAGGAAAACCAGTAGGCTCTATACAATAGTCGACAGAGCATAGAGAAAAATGCTTCTGAATGATGCAATTCAGGTGCCAGAAATGAGCAACTTTCAAACTGATGAGACTACAAGAAAAGGAAGACAGTTCCTCACTCCCTAAGAAAAAACAAAATAGGAAAAAATCCATCCATAACCTGCAAAAGTTGGAAGGAGCACCAAGAAACCATGGACAGACATCTTGATTGTTTTTATGCAATTCAATGCTTTATATGAAATATACACTCTAAGATGCAAATTTACTCCATCAAGCAAAATAAAATGACTTTAGAAAGTAGAAATTTTTGGATAATTGCACCGGATGTTAGGGTTTGGAAACAAAGGCTGCGACGAGGAAAAAGTTGGTGACAAGATTCATAGGTAATAATGTAATAAGGCTACACACATGCATAGTTGTAATGTGTGCTCAACATAAACTGCAAAAGACCAAATTATATCATGCATTACCAGCATACCTATGCACATAGTTGTGTTGGTGAATTGAGTGGATAGCTAAAATACTTTCTGCCATATAAAAGCGTGCAACATCTTCAGAAAGAATATCCTCTCTCATCAGTAAGGTCATAATATCACCACCAGGTAAATACTCCATGATAAGGTATAAAAAATCTGAATCTTGGAATGAATAGAAGAGTTTCACAATGCACCGGCTATCAACCTCCACTAGCAAATTCCTCTCTGACCGAACATGCTCAACCTAAATTAAGTAAAAAAGAGTAATATTAGTAACATTAGAAATAAGCAATAAAGAATCATAGTCGACTTCAGAATTCCAAAGAAGTTTAGAAAAGCTCAGCAAATGTCTATTCTTAGTGTTAAGTCATAAGGGTAAAAATGAAGTCCCATAATAAATTTAAAAAGGTTTATTATGATGAATTACAAACTTCCTAAACATAGTAAAAGATGAAGCACGAGAGTACGCATTTAGCATTTTCTATCCCATAACTCCTCCTTCTACCAATATCCTTATTGGGTTCAGAACAAAAATGTGATGGAAGAAAAGAAAAAGAAACTTGGAAAAATTGCTCGGGTACAACATCTGATTTTGTAGAAACAAGTAAGGTCACTTATTTTTATGAGAAATGATGGGTATGAACAATGGAAGTGTTTTCAACTATTCATTTAATGGCTTTGAACAAATCTCCAATTTCATTTAATTGATATTTGGTTTCCCCAAAAGTGACAATCTTCATGAAATGGCAAAAACCTGCACAAATAGTAGACAGTTTACATCACTGAAACGGAAATGAAAAAATCTACCTTGGGTTGTTATCATAATAATCACCTCTTCCAACTTATACAAAGTTGTTACGAATTGTCTAGTTGTTCACAAAATGCATCTCTCCATAGTTCTTCTTTTTACGCTAAAAATTGCTAGTCAATCCCAGCTTTAGAATTACCAATGGAAGATGTAAGTGTAAAGAAGCAGTCTAGACGAATATATAAAATGAAAGGCTACAATAGTACTACAAGGGAAAGAAAATCAGAAGTAAATGTGTTATAACCTAGCAAGTTTACCTGTCCACGGCTAAGCATATCCGATTTCTTCAATTTCTTCATTGCATATATCTCTCCTGTACTTTTAGCTCGGCATAGCCTAACCTGTGGTAGTTAGTTGGACCATGAGTCACAGAGTCAGGTAACCTACCAATAACCAAAATTAATTATGACGTCTGAAACAACAGAAGAAAAGACAAACACTAGGTTAATACCATATCTGCAAGTGTCATGATTAAATAGCTTGTAAAGTTATGGAAGCTGTTATCCAGGATTTCAAAATCATTACAGTGATATCTAGTGCAACAGAAAATGCAAAACCAAATGTTTCTCTGAATTCAAACATTAGTGTGACTTGGATCGAAAGAATACTGACAAAAAAAGGAACTTTGGATATGGATTGGTTATCATTACCCGGACAGAGTTGCTAAATACATATTGTGCAAGGTTTGCTACAAAGATTATTTTCCAATGAAAAAGAAGGCATTGAACACCAAACCAAGTGCTCTGATTTCGAAATCTTGAAAGTCAGCCACGTGCCATCAATTTCATATAGTTCATTTCCTAAACATGGTGACAAATTTAACAAAATGTAATTCAGCATTACAAAGATACACCTATTAACCTACCTCACCAAATGCTCCTTTACCAATCACAGTCAACAGCTCAAAGTCATCAATTCCAACTTTATGCCTCTGCAATCTCATAAACTCCGTCTCTCTTCGCTCCAAATCCCTCAACATTTCCTCCTCTTCTTCACTTGAGACCTTCGCTTCTTGCGCCCTCATCTGCAATGCTCGACGCCTAAACCAACAAACATGTCCCCATAAACATCCATCATGCGCATATTTTATGCTAGAACAAGACAATTAGAACCACATAAAAGCTGAACAATCTCCGGAGGTTTTAAATAACGGTATCGGGACACGAAATGGTAACGGTAGCAGTTTGTAGTATCGAACGTATGTGTAAAAGCATCCAACTCAAAACCAATTAGTAACGAGTGGAGAGGCCGCCCAGACTCG
This sequence comes from Vaccinium vitis-idaea, assembly GCA_963854785.1. Taxonomy (NCBI): domain Eukaryota; kingdom Viridiplantae; phylum Streptophyta; class Magnoliopsida; order Ericales; family Ericaceae; genus Vaccinium; species Vaccinium vitis-idaea. Next base: position 30,579,850 of record OY978226.1, on the reverse strand, counting down.
TACTAATTTTGGAGGTTGTAATTAACCAATGTGTGACAAGCTTTAACAGTATATAACAGGACTTGGTAGTAGCGGGGGTGAGTTATTACAAATAAATTAAACTGTCTGAAAATCACCCATAACGGTCGAGTATCGGTTGTAATTGCAGTGAACCAGTCCGTTAATTGGAAACGGACCGATAAGCATGAGATTTTCCATCTCACCAGTACGTCAAGGTGTAACGGTATCAAAAAGCCTAAAAAACGGTATATCAAGGTGTAACAGTGACCAAAGCCTCAAAAGCCATTATGTATCAGCCGAAGCCCAATACGACACGTAATTTAAAGCCTTTAAAGATAGAACAAGACAAGTCTGTCGGGTAAAAAAACAAAGAAAAGAAACACAGAACACTACAGCAGTACGGTCAACTGGGACAGAAATAACAATCTACTACACGAAATACGAAGCACAGCACACAAGCTCCCACTCAACCTCCATCCACTGCTCTCTCAGTTACTCTACGCAGGCCCTCAACAACTACAAAACACCTCATAAAAACTACCACACACACACACACACACACATATATATATATATGAATCGAACCTCTCTTTACGATCTTGCAAGCCTTGGAGGTAATTCTTGTAATGATTCTCAATCAACTGCTTCGCGGCGGCAGCTTTCTGCCTGGTGACCGGCGAAGAAACAGAGACGTCGGGTTCCAAGTTGAAGCAGCGATCGGGCCTGGTGGCCAGGGCCCCCAACCGAATCGTTCCATCTCCGCCTTCCATTCCAAAACCAGATCTACTGAACAACAGCACGAAGAAGAAGAAATCGAATACTACTACCACTACTACCAGAATGTCGCAATTACGACTGTTCAGTGAGACCTAGAGAGAGAGAGAGAGAGAGAGAGAGAGAGGTTCGTACGAGGAAAATGAGGGAGGGGATATTGATTAATGACAGTTATTGAAGGTGGAGATCTGGAGAAAGTGGGGTGTAGGACCTGTAGGTGGGGAATTGAACTGTATGTGAGACCTGCAGGAGGAAGTGCTTTGGGTTTGGTATGAGAGAGAGAGAGAGAGAGAGAGAGAGAGAGAGAGAGAGATGAATGAACTGTCATGTGTACGGCGCAAGGCTGGAATGAGTGATGATCTGTCTTTTCTGTTCTGGGGAATGGAGGAGTGCCACCGACGCCATTGTTTTCCGTATTATCTGTGACCTTGTTGGAAGAAGTACTACAATTTCTGACTTGTAGACAGAGAGATAAAAGCATGAGAGAGAGAGAGAGAGAGAGAGAGAGAGAATGAGAGGAGACCGACCAACGGAGATCATGCTTGCAAATTACTGTAGAAAATACAAAAAATTCAATTGGAAATTTTCTCATAGTAGAATATAAAAGGTTAAAGAAAATAAATAAATTACAAAATCTATCCTCAATATATTCATTTCTCATTTTGGAGTTTTGGATATATTCATTTCTCATTTTGGAGTTTTGGAGATGGAACCGGGGTGCTACGCAGCATGCTGTGTGGCCATTATCGGCGCCGTGCTGGCATCATTCCGATTACGGGTGACGTTTACTGTGTCGAGCTCGTCGAGTATTACAAGTGTACAAAAATCAATTCGATCGGATATCGTTAAGTGCTTTATCGTTATGATTTTTTTTTTTTTTGGAATTTATGACAATCATGTGCCTATTCTACATGGGCTTTGTTGAACAACAATAGCAGTAAATAATTTAATAAGTATTTGGAACCTAATATCTAGATATTTGTTTGAAAATACCAAAAACCATTGAAATGGTTGGTAAGAGAAATGGAAAAAAAATGCACATGGTCAATTCTCGACCTGGTCAAGTTCGTGGTTTCCATAATGTTTGAGGAGACTAGGTGCTGGGCTATTCTCAGCCGTTGGATGATTCCATTATTGTGTTGGCAGCTTACAATTAAAAAATCAATTTGTCTTAAAATCACGTCCAAAATTTACACTCAAATACGAACAACACGGTTTCCGGCAACCCCATGGTGTTCGAGTTTCTCTCATCTTCTTATGGACGGCCGAAATCCGATTTTTGGGCAAAGGGGAGCCGTATCGGGGGTTTCCAGATTCGGACTCCTGACATCAGTGGCGGCGTGACAACTCCGGTGAAGGCTCCTGCTATCTTTCTTCTTATTGTGTTTTCTATTTTTTTTTTTATAGTTTCGTGTAATTTTTGTTTTCTAGTTTTCTGATTTTTTTCGTTTTTGTAGGTTGTAACAGGGATATGTTTGGTTGTTTAATGGATTTTCTCTCTTCTGGCTAAAAAAAAAATACGCATAGCACGGTGTTGTGCACATGTTGCCAGTGTTATAAAAAAAGGTTTGGAAGGCCAAGTACTCGCCGCCTAGGCGCTAGAAGGCCCCTCGCCGACTAGCCCGACTAACCCAACTAGACCGACAAATTGTCCGACTAGGCGCCGAGTACTCGGCCCTGGACGCTAGAAGGTGCTTGGCCGCCCTTGGAGCGCCTAGCGAGTTTTAGAACCTTGCATGTTGCACAACAGCATCCCCTCTTCCCTCAAATACACACCCACTCACAAAATCCAAGAGCCCCACACACTGGAAGCTGGGAGGGTGCTGCACAACTAAGTGTTGTGCACACACGGCGCGGCCGCGCCGGCCACTTTCTGGCGATCGGAGATGTTCAGCGGATAGCTCTCGTCGAGTAATACAATTGTACAAAAAATCAACTTGATCGAATATCGTTAAGTGCCTAATCGGAACACAAATAAATTAAAATGAAATGCAACCCAAATGTACAGAAACACTGGATCCAAATCACTGAACCCATTTTTTTCAAGTTATTTGTGTTCCAATTATGCACTTAACGATATCCGATCAAGTTGATTTTTGGTACACTTATAGTACTCGATGAGAACTATCTGGTGAACATCTCAGATCGCCGGAAAGTGGCTGCAGCGGCCGCGCCGTGCAGCTGCAGAGCACCTGGCTGTGCAGTGTGCAGCACCCTCCCAGCTTCCCCACACACTACACATCGGGGAGAGAGGATCCGGATCCATTTCTTTGGAGTATCGGTTACATTTTTGGTTAGGACTTGAGCAGACTATTTTTTTATTTTTATGCTGAAATAAAAAAAAAACGTCTCTAATCTATACTCTATTTCTCTCTATTTAAGAAGGTGAAATATTTTTTAAAAGAAAATAGAGGATGGAGTTTGATTATTTAAATATAGATTATAAAACATTAATAGATCCTCCTAATCTTATTTTAATTTCGATAGCTCGGTCCTCCAAATGTTCAAACATGAAAAGGAAAGATAATTGTATTCAAAGTACTGACGAAGGCTAATATTTATTTAAGAGATAATAAAAGAAGTGTTTTCAATGGAGATCTTCTTTTTTCTTTTTCTTTTTTTTGGAACTGAATGTTGAATGGAGATGAAAAATGGAGATAAGGACAAGTGGGGTCAGAGTTGACATGTATCGTCCAATAGTAGCTAAATTCACATTTTCAATAGAATTGTCTTATTGAGATGCAGCTCATTACCACTTGGCTTTTAAGGAAGGTCTGAGTTATGAAAAAAATTCGAACTTTCTTTCCTTTGATTGTTAACATACTCCCTCCGTCCCAATTTCTTGGCCCCTTTTGGGGAAATGGGTTTTTAAGGGGTGTGAAAACTTTGTATTGACTTTTCTATTTTGCCCCTAAATCCAGTCAATATTACTGTGACCAAATTTGTGAGGCTAATTTATTATATGAAAGTCAAAACATATTCAATACGGATCTTGTTTGATAGATATCAATTAGTTTTATTATACAAAATTTTCAAAATCATAAAAACCGTTATAAAATAAAAGATAATAGACTAGCCAATTAAGATGGGAAAAATACTTTTTAAGGATAAAATTGGAAAGTGACCCAGTTTTGATGGATGTTTTTAGAAGTGGGACAAATATTTTGGAACATCCCAAAATGGAAAGAAGGACCAAGAAATTGGGACGAAGGGAGTACTAACTTTCACTAACCCCGCTCATATATACCGTGTAGCAAAAAAATAAAATAAAATGTCTAAGTACTGTGATTCTCACCAATAGAGTACTAGAATTTAGAGTATCCAAGATGCTCGTGTGCATGTGCTCGTGGTTATTTTTTTGGGGTGGAGAGTTAGAAAAAATATTATTAAATAAAAAACCACCGGCTAAAAAACCGGATACACACAAAACCGCCAGTCCTATAACCACTAGCCACAAAACTACCTACAAAGAAAAACAACAAAAAAATACAAAAAATATGGACGCGGGAGCTGTCACCCACCATCGTCGTCGTCAGGAGCACAGATCTAAAAACCCTAGATCCGGCTCCCCCCTGATCCAAAAATCGGGCGTGGTCACCCATATCGGAACAGAGAGGAACGTCTGCCACGGGGAGTTTCCGAACGCCAAAGAAGCTCAATCATAGAGGAGATTGAAGAGTTGGAAGGAAGCTGGGGTAGGTGGGTGGAAGGGGTGCAGAGGGGGAGGGGGTGTGGATCGGTCGCCAGGGGCTGAGCCGCTGCCCATAACACTCATTCTCACTCTCTCTCTCTCTCTCTAGAACTTCCTCTCACTTCTGGTTTGTGCTTTTATCTGTGCTCGCAGTTAGTTAATGTGATATTTATCTTGTAATTCAAATCAAATTTTAACTTGATTTTGTTTTTGCAAGATTTGCATAGTTCATCCATTTTTTCATTTGATTTTATCAAAATCTTTCCTCGTTTGCTAAAATCCACCCAGTAATTTTAGCAATGCTCCTCAAAATTCTCACACACTCAGGTGATTTTATCTAATTAGAACACAAAAGTGATTTTATCAACCCTCCTTAAAACTCAACTTTTATGTGATTTCCCATTTTAGCAAATGGAAAAGAAAACCTTAGTGATCAGGGTGATTCTACTATCGTATCTTAGTAAGGGTGATTTAAGATTGGCAGGATACTAGTTAAACAATAGTGAAATTTCAAAAAAAAAAAAAAAAGAACTTTGATCCCAATGTCTACTAGACACTTAAACTTTCTTAAACTTCAATTTTACATCAAAACTATTACTCCATTAATCAATTAGACCCTAAAATTCATCAAATTGAAGATGGATTTTGCTGCGATGGACTAACGGGTCATATAAATAGCCGACCAACCCACCAGCTGAAAAAATTTCTCTGATTTCCTTAACCCTAATTTCTCTGATTTCCTTAGCTCATTCCAAATGACTAACCCCATTCCTCCTCCTCCTCCTCCTCAGATCTCCTTGTCACCACCATCGTCATCCCTCGTCTCCACCGTAGAGCTACTGACCTCGCTTAAGCTACAGTTCTCGGAGACTGAATTGAGCAAATGGTTCCGGACTTCCAAAGTAATTCGGAGTATTAGAAAACTACAGACTTCCAAACATCCAATTTCCTCTCATTTCACTCCTACCTAATGCAGTAAATTTGGATGAGGGTAGTGATGCCAAAATTGAAAACAAACCATGATTCACCTCCAGCGCATCACTATTACAGACCTGAACAATAATTCGAACACAGCGTGCCTATTTGATGAGCGAAACGCACCATCGCAGAAAAATTCCAACAGTGCAAGAGGATGTTGCCAAAGATTGGACATTACAATCCCCATGAAAACTAACCTAATGGATAGTTTTATTGAGAATAGGCTGCAACAAGTCACACAGATAAAATCCCCATGAGTTTGACTTCTACTGTTGGGATTTACGGCATCTTTAGTCTACTAAGGCAGGAAAATCGGACCACGGCTTCTAGCTCAGTTAGTTAGTCGTGTACCAATAATTAGTGATTAGGAGGTTCTGGGTTCAAAATGATAGAACAACATCAATAACCCTCGTAGTAATCTAACTCAATTAACAAACTAAAAACCTATCATCTGGACAAAAAATAATAAAGGGAAATCAATAAATACCATAGTACATAGTAGAGGACCGAGTGATGAAGCTCGGACCCAAGACTTCAATCTTAAAAGACGTTTATATCCTCGCCATTTGAGTTAAACCCCGAATTCGGGCATCCTTTTGGAACTAATAAATAAAGGCATCATGGAATAAGGGTTGTTTGATAAAACTGAAAACTGAAAGCTGAAATCTGCAAAATTAAGAACTAAAAACTAAATGCTAAATTTTTTAAGCTAAAAAGCTGTTTGATAAAACATATTAAGTGCTGAATTAAAAAAAATGATTTTTTTGGTTCTAATTGTCTCTTAATTTTACCAATGGTCATCATATATTTGTGGTAGTGGTGGAGTGGTGATTGGGAGGTGGTGAGCGTGGTGGCGGTGTAACGGTGGCAGTGGAGTAATGGTGGTGGTGGAATGATGGTGAGTTGTGGTGGCAGTAAAGTAATAGCGATGCAATGGTGGTGGTGTAGTGGTGGTAGTGTGATGGTTGTGGCATGGTAGTGGTGGTGGTGGGCTAGGTGGAGTGCTAGTGGTGATGGTGGAGTGATGGCGGTGGCATGGCAATATTGGTGGTAGTATATGGGTAATGGTGATAGTGGTGGCGGTGTGGCAGTGGTGGTGGTAGTTGTGGTGCTAACGGCGTGGCGACAGCGGTGGTGGTGACAGCGGTGTGGCAGCGGGGGTGTGATGGTTGATTGTAAGCACATAAGAATTCAACCAGAATTAGGTAGCTCAAATCTACTTAATTTTTATTAATTTTTTAGCCTACATTTTAAGTGGCACTTATTCTGTTAAGTAACATAAAATGTGGTTACCAAACCTACTTAATCATTTATTACTTAATTGATTCAGTTTTAAGTGATGAATTTGTGTTATCAAACAAGTCCTAAGCAAACCACTTTTTTAAGCTACCGGCTGATAAAACATTAGGCCCCAAAGGGAATGGATCTGATCTTAGTACATGTTAAAGTGTCCACATACGCCCAAATGGAGTTCGTTTCGCTTATTAATAGTTAAGTACTTATAGTAAATTTTATGGGCTAAAATAAACATTATCTAAAATTACTACACCACAAAAAATCTCAAATGCATTAGTCGGTCGATAAGGTCCACTCTTGAATGGCTAAAAAGTTGACCGGATTGGCCAGTATGGCTAAAAAGTTGGACCGGATTGGCCAGTACTTTCTCGATTGCTAAAATTAACCTTTTTTTTTTTTTTTTTTTTTAATCTCGAAAACCAGATGTTCGGGCCAACTTACCCCTTAAATACATGCATCACTAAAACCTATACCAAATTGAGTTTTACTCATAATTTTATTCAAAATCACATAATTTTTTACTCAAACTTACAACAATACCATGAATGATTCTTTTACCCAATTCGTGCTTAGATTCATGCTTGTCCGTTAAAGTACTTCATGAAAATTTTAATCAAATTCTAGTAAAATTATGATTAAGGGGCGGAGATGCTCTACTAGTCTTTTGGCCACGTAATGCTAAGATTGAGCCCTCTAACCCTCAAGGAATAGCTCAAGTGGCAATAAGAATGAGTTGTAAACCCAGACATTCTGAATTTAAAACTTAGTAACCTCTTAGGCCAGGCCTCTTGAGAGAAATCTCATAGTCTCGGTGTGGATGGGCTCCCTTTGACCGGACTGAGGAGGGGAATAGTCGAAGTGTGCATAAATTGGCTCAGACAACCCTGACCCTTGAACCAAAAATAAAATAAAATTGAGCCCTCTAGAGTCCACAAAGTGGGGGAAAGGAAGAGATAAAACAGAGACAGAAATGGATAAGAGTTAAACGGGTCCAGAGGATGTGGATGAGTAAATAATCTTTTTTTTTTTCTTGCTTTCTTTGGGTAATAAGGCATACAGATTTGATTCTGGAGTTTGCCCACCGACATCATTACCGACGCTCTTACTGGTAAAAAAACACTCTTATCGTCCGTCCCATTGGGGCTGAGAAAAGAATTTTCCTTATATAGAAAAGAATTTGTTCCCTTATCATTGAAGTCATCATATTAACAGCTGGGCCAGATTTATACAACTGTATGGATCACAAAAATAAATCCAAGCAAAGTAATTCCCAGCTTTTTTTACTGTTGGTTGAAAAAGAGACCCCATATATTCTCCCTAAAAGTAAATGAAAGATCTAGCTTCAAGGGATGGATTCTATTTCTCTCAATTATCTAGTAACAAGAATCCCACTTCCTTACCCTTCATTTCACTCTCTGAGTTTCTCTCTATATATTAATTACTCGTTCAGGACTTTTTACAAACACCTTCACTTCCTTACCCTTCACAATTCGCTCTCTGAGTCTCTCTCTATACATATTAACTACTCATTCAGGACTTTTTACAAACACCTTCACTTCCTTACCCTTCACAATTCACTCTCTGAGAGTCTCTCTATCTATATAATAACTACTCATTCAGAAATTTTCACGAACACCTTCAACGCAAAAGCATAGTAAGTAACAACAATGCCTATATGGAGTCCAAAGAGTGTAGACTTACCTATAACGGAAGTGCAGCTGAAGGGTTTGTTAAAGAGGTACGACAAAAACGGCGACGGCCGGCTGAGCATGGAAGAGCTGAGGGAAGCATTCCGAGGCTTGGGATTGAACTTCAGTGGTTGGAGAGCTTGGCAAGCACTGCGCCACTCCGATAGAAATGGTGATGGGTACATTAGCGAAGAGGAGATGAAGGAGCTGGTCAAGTTTGCTGCAAGTAAATGGGGTTTCTCTGTTACTCTGTGTTGATGCTAATAGAACGAACTTTGAAACCCTTCAATTACTACATGGAGAGGTTTTGTAGTTTTAGACGTACGTGACTAGCGGTCCGACAATTTTGTTTTTAGAGCGGTCGCAAAGAGTGACGTTGTATAACCACTCCGGGCCTAACAATATTGAGATAGGAAAGTAGAGAGTCAAAAGCTATGAAACTGGTCATTATGTAACCCCTGCAACTTTTCTTGTATAAAAGGGAGAAAAATGTGTAAGTATCTCTATGTTGCGAATTTTCTTTGTATACTGAGCGGAAACCATGTGGTTGAGCCTACGTGGTGCCCCAACGCTGCATTCGGGTCGTCCCAAGAGATATCTCTCTTATAGCTTAGTTCCAAGAGATTGCTAAGTTTCGAAGATGTCAAAGTTTACGGCTCATATCCCTGTTGCCACCTAAGCTACCCCTTGGGATTTCTTACTTTGCTAGTTTTACTTGCTACTTGAAACCTTAGTTTATGTAATCCTTCAAAATGATCTTCGCTACCACTCTCAATTCTCACTCTACGCTCGCGCTCTCAATCCTCGCTCTCACGAATTTTAGTTGTCTGGAACATTTTTGAAAGACTCTTTCACACAACCAAACAATTATCATTATCTAAACAATTCTTCACTTAGTAATATTCACTTACTTTTATGAGAGTGAATAATAAAATGATACTCTACACAAAATTGAAACTGTCATTAATTTCTGACTTCTGACGCAGCAAAACGAATGTCACCATCACATCGCTAACAACCTAACGACTATCAACTCATGGGTGGATTGGTTGTTGTTAAAACCTGGATCAACACAAAAGTACTCCTATAACAAATACTCGTAAAAACTCGGAAAAATGGGCAAAACTAATCGGGCAGGCGGGTCTTGATGTTTGATCCGTTCCGACATTGGCAACGTGAGGCGGGTTACCCGGTTGGGTAGTTAGCTACTTCGTTTCAAAGTGATGACCCTACGACCGTTAAACTCCTCTCAATCAGGACTCAGAAGAACCCCAGCAAAATCCAACGCAAAACCCTTTTGCTGTAGAAGTAGAACATGGTGATAACCCTCTAATCAGAACCACTTTTGCTAGCGGAAGCTTGCAATTCAGTAGCAATGGCGTCTTCAATATCTAATTTGAAGTCACCGCCAATTCACCTCCGCCCCAGAAACCCACTTTCTCTCCTAACTCTATCCACTCTCTCCATCACTTCTTCCCACCGGTTTCCCAATTGCGGCCTAAAAAGTCGGTCCACTGGAGGCGGAATCAGGAGCAGCGGCGAAGACGGTTACTCCTCCTCGGCGGACTTGCTGAGGAAGCCGGTTTTCGCTCCGACGGAAGACTCCGAAGAAGGTTCTGAGGTTGAGGATGGGGAAAGGGGAGGAGAGGAGGTTACTTGGGAGGACAAGATTTTGGAGGATACAGTGCCCCTTGTTGGATTCATTCGGATGATTCTTCACTCTGGAAAGTATGGTTCTCTATTAGTATTTCTTTTGTACCCTTTCTTATTTGTTGATAATCGGGTGTCTGAGTTAGCCTTTCTTTTGTAGCCTTTCTTATTTGATGTTCACAGCATAAGAACATCAAATGATCTCGAGTTCTCGACAAATTTACGTGATTAGCCAGAATATAGGGATGCCTGTGCGGGTGGTAGTTGGAGGCTCCAATTTTGGGTTTATTAAAGAGCATATATATTGTGATACAATTAGACAACAGAGATCATTCGGAGTTCGTTCTTCCATGGGAAAATTGGATGGATTTTAGTGATGTCTTTCGATGACCAATAGGTTGATCAGTGTTGTTCCATTGAGAGAAGTACACTGCTTTCAGGCGATTCTTGATGCACAATCGATTTTCTTTCAGTCAGCTTCTGACTGGTCTAAGCGTATAAAATATTGAAGCTGTCTAATGTGGAAGCTTACCATGCTCATGGTGATGGGCCCTAAATAATTAGGTCGGGGAAAGAACATAACAGGAAGGCTGGGACTCTTTTTGCGGAACATGTAAATGGACTTTAAGTTGAGTAAAATACCATAAAAAGAGGTGATAGTGTTTGCACCATACAAAGGCGTCTCACTGAAATAAGAAAATATTAGATAGAATTCATGAAAAGGCATGTTAAGGCATAAAACATAATGCATTCATAGATCCAACATTTAAAAGCACTCGAAATCGACTTGTCATTACAAAGAAATCCTCTGTCTTCGCCCCTACACAACTTATACTCTTCACTAACCAACAAATAGAACCTACCCTTCTAATGTGTTACCCTTTGTCATTTGGGCAAAAAAGACGTAAAGAGCATACTCCTCCATGTGCCTCCACCGGATGGGTGTTTGCCTTTGTGGTTCTTTGCTCAAAGATAATGCACAGGAGCATTATGCTGCGCCTCGCCTTAAAGCGAGCCCCCCTTTGAAAACATTCATATTCAGAAGATTAATTTAGCTGTAAATGTGAGAACATATGCTGCCACTCTGTGATTGGAGTCTTCTTTTATATTGCCTGTGTGCACTTATGTCTATCTGTGTGTATGCTTGGCTGTGTGGGCACTTGGAAATTTGGTGACCCATGGCATTTGATTGCTTAAACTTGGGTTTGTGCTTGCTGGGGCTCTCACCCACTAGGTTGTGATATTTTGTTTTGCTTGCCTAGGCTTGTCGTGTGGCTGCAGGCTTAAACATGTTTCTTTTGTTTCCTCCTGTTTAGCTTCTCGTACTATGAGGGATTTTTTATCTTTTTAGGCTAGTATCTTTGGAGAAAATAAGTATTTGCCTTGGGATGTGGTATGAGCTTAAGTGCTTAACTATAGTATCCCTAGTTTGGTAATAAAGATGCATGTCTAATTGCCTGTCCTTTGGGACATGTTATGATCTTAAGGCTAACATGTAAAATTTGGTTACAAAATCACCAATGAAAAGAGTTTTATGAGCAAAGATATGTAAGGATACGACTCATTAACACCATTAATCACACTTGTAATACAGTTTTCATTTCCCAGCATGATTAGTAGGTGATGATTAGTTAAACCAGTCGCCGTAGATAACCACTGATAACTGATAATTGCATCTAACAATCCCCTTCTTCCCCTTTTCCCAATGAGAACTTTTCCACATCTCCCAAGTAGACCTTTCTTTCATCTAGATGCATGTAATGTCTCAACATTATGAAACCTTTATCTTCAACTTCAATGAGCTATACCGATGCTGTCCCTAGGATACATGCTTTGTAAGTTGACTTGTTTTGCTCTATTAAATGCCCTTTCATAGTTTGTTTAATTGATGGTTTTCCCCCATTATTTGGTAATATAACCTGCTTCATCATCATACTGTTTAGAACTTAGTATCAAACACTGTTGAATTTGTTACCCTGGCAGGTCTTTGCTAGAGTTATTTCCAAGAGGACATCAGAACTGTCAATTGTGAGATTATGAGTGTGTATCTGTACTTTTAGTCTTGCAGCGCTGGTTATCATGAGTCCATGACTTTCAATTGTGAGATTATGAGTGTGTATCTGTTCTTTTAGTCTTGCAGTGCTGGTTATCATGAGTCCATGACTTTCGGGTGATTTTCTTTCCTCTTTTTCTTTTTTGCAGATATGAGAGTGGCGAAAGATTAGATCCCCAGCATGAGAAGACAATCCTAGAGAAGTTGCTTCCATATCATCCGGAGTGTGAAAGTAAGATCGGATGTGGAATCGATCACATCACGGTCTCTCTCTCTCTCTCTCTCTCTCTCTCTCTCTCTCTCTCTCTCTCTCTCTCTCTCTCTCTCTCTCTCTCTTGCTCTGTCTGTGTGTACATATATCCATAAATATGTATATGTGTATGTACAAGAAACTATATGAAAATCTATATTCAATAATATAAAGTCAAGTCTCAGTTGGAAAAAGTTTAAGACCTGCTAAAATATGTTGAGGAGTTGAACTTGGTTTCCTTGTTCATGATGGATTATGCTCCTCACTATATTCAGCCACAAGTTATACCTCAACAGGTTATTCTATTTTGAACTTTTTAGCTGCTTAAGATGAGTCCTACCTTATATGGAACAAGTCGTTGTATGCACGTTTTTTTGCTTTGTTTTCTTTTCATGCTTGATTTATGAACGAGTTTTCAGTACTGCTCGAGAACATTCGGCCGTCCATTTCGGTTTTGGACGGTCCGGATTTGGAGAGAGAAAGGGGAGAGAGAGAGGAGAAGAGAGAGGGTTTCGATCTAGGCTGTCCAAATAGGGGCCCGGATGCCGCGTTTTGGGTACCCAAAATTTTTTCTTGATTTATTATTATGTTAGCATATCAATCAGGTTTTCTGATTCATTTGGTATTTTTGATAACTTTTTTAACAATTAAGATTGAATTTATGTCTAGTCAGGAGCCATAAGGTGTTTGCCAACTTTCTTGACCATATATCAGCTTTTTTTACTTTTTTTGCACATTGGTTATTTTTGCAATCGAGTTCCATTTTGTTGGGTTGCATTTTCTTGCTGGTAATACCCCCATCTTAATATGTTGCGTTCTACTGCTTACCTGCACACGTTAAGTTTCACCTTCCTCGTTTTTGTAAATTGTAAGTGATTGTCCTATATCGTAACATGCTGCTCTGTTATATTCTCATACGAAATAGAACAACGCAAAACTAAAAGAACAGTATTTATCTGATATTGTCATCCGTATCCTTTCTCTAATACCAAAAAATCAAGTTCCTTTAAAACTCTTATCATGGTCACTGATTTATGCAAGTTTCTCATCTGTTTGACAGATTGGGTACCATCCTGATTTTCCAAACTCGCGATGTTTGTTCATAGTCCGGAAGGATGGGGAGGTGGTTGATTTTTCCTATTGGAAATGCATAAAAGGCTTTGTCAGAAAACATTATCCACTTCACGCAAACAGCTTTATTCTCAGGCATTTCCGATGGCGTAGGCATATTGACTGGAGGTAGGTGTAGACATTCCAACTTGTGCCTTCCTAGTATTGTATTGTATTGTATGCCTTTCTTTCTCTGTATTGCATTTTGTATTTATCTTTCTTCAAGATGTACAATTTCAATTAGCAAAACTAGTGACTTCCAACTTTTGAATTGATATCATGTTACTTAGACCCCTTTCAAGGCCTCTTGCCGGTTTTTTTAGTAATTTTGTATAGTTTAGCTCGACTGAATATCAGCACGTGCTATTGTTTTTTTTTTTTCTTTCTTGGTCTTACACAGAAGTGCTGAAACGAAAATCCTCTTATGTGTCTTCATGTATCCTTAGTAGTTAGTGTAAGGCCATTACGATCCTATTTGATGATTCAATTTGTTTATTGTGTATCGTTGTGTACATTATTTCTGGAAAAAAAATGTGTGGATCGGATATCGTTGTTAGGTGAGCAAATCATATTGGTTGCGAGAAAAATGGACGGTAAAACTCTACTCTTCTGTCAAAACAAATCTGATTCGAAATAATTCTTACCTATATCTGGTTGCCATGAACACGTTGAGACCTACAAAATGAGCGATGTGGGTTAGGAAATAGGATATTAATGGCTCCCATACAAATCACATGAAAAAGTATCACACGAGAGGATACTAATTCAAATAGATTTCCTAATTCAGAATTCAAACTTAGTTTAAATATTGTGCCAAGAGTAGTCATCAGCCCGGATTATAAGCTGACATGGAGTCTTGCCGGCCTATATTTAGTAGGTTTCTTTATCAAGACAAGCAAAGTCTTAATTAATTACTCTCTCTCTCTCTCTCTCTCTCTCTCTCTCTCTCTCTCTCTCTCTCTCTCTCTCTCTCTCTGTATATGTATAAATGTAGTCCTATTTGTTTTTATATGTTCAGCTGTATATAGTAAGAAGCAAGGTCTTAATTAATTACTCTCCCCTCTGTATAATGTATATATATGTAAATGTATTTGTTATCTGTTCAGCTGTATATAGTAAGATCGAATTCTCAAACATGAGAAGATTATGACAACATGCTGACATAAGCCCCAAGGGGTTAGCCAGGTGGTCATGGTCTGTGACTTAGTGGTTTTCTCCTTCTAAAGGTTTCAGGTTGGAAATCTCTCAAGTGTTATCAACTCATTTGGGGCTAATCCATACGGAACTTTGCTCCGACTTTAATTGGGCTCTTCGCAAGTGGGTTTTGGGATTGAGCCCCAGTGTTAGTCGAGATGCTCATAAGCTGACTAGGACACGTAGTTATAAAAAAAGAAAAGATTGCATCACTAAGTAGTACAGATGTTCACATAACAAGAGTGGTTGATAAATCTGTTTTTGTATTGACGATGTGAGCCAATCTGTATACAAAACTAGGTAATCATTCCAGAGCAACTGACTTAAGAATTTTGTAATTTTGTCTTTACTATATTTTTCATGAGAAAAATAGATGGTAAAACTCTAATCTTAAGTCAAAACAAATTCTGATTTCGAAATAATTGTGGATGGTGGTTTCACGATTGTCTTCCTCGGTCTGATCCGAGCTCCTCCTCCTCCACTCCACTTGCCGGAGGGCACTCCGATCAAGTACGTACTTGTTGGAGAGCGAAAGCAAAGCACAGAGTTTCAGATCTAGAAATGTGTACCTCTCTTAGAATTTATCCCTTAGTATTTATAGGCAACATTGTGCTTGTTTTCCAAGTCTCTCGTGCTTGGCATGAGCTCATTACATAACCAGTAACCGCTTCGTTCACGTGATGTTGCCAATAACATTCTGCCACGTAGGCCTTCTAGGAGGTTTCTAGAACCACCTGCTCGGCTGCCACCTAGCCTCAGCCACGTGCACATGCAAACCTCTAACGGCCTCCCAGGTTGGCTCATGGGTCGGGTCCTTTTGGCCCGAATTGAAACCACCAACCACGGAGGATATCCAACATGACTTTGGGCCCACCAGGAACGGTTTGGGTCGTTGTCTTCGGCCCAAAGCACCCCCGGCTGAGCCACACTGAACGAATCGCTTTTGTTCGGCCCAAGCAAGATCCAACGAGCTAATGGGCCACATGGAATGAGTTGGGCTTATCATTTGGCCCAACATCGTTCGGTCCATCAACTAAGGGATTGGCGTGATGCTCCTTACTACAATAATCCTTACCGATGTTTGGTTGCCATGAACACGTTGAGACCTACAAAATGAGTGACCTGGGTTAGCAAATAGGATATTAGTGGGTCCCATATAAATCACATGAAAAATTATCACACAAGAGGATACTAATTCAAATATATTTCCTAATTCAGAATTCAAACTTAGTTTAAATATTGTGCCAAGAGTAGTTATTAGCCAGGATTATGAGCTGACATGGAGTCTTGCCGGCCTACATTTAGTAGGTTTCTTTATCAAGACAAGCAAGGTCTTAATTATTCTCTCTCTCTCTCTCTCTCTCTCTCTCTCTCTCTCTCTCTCTCTCTCTCTCTCTCTCTCTCTCTCTCTCTCTCTGTGTATCTATATGTAAATGCATTTATTTATATATGTTCAGATGTATATAGTAAGATCGAATTCTCAACATGAGATGATTCTGACAACATGCTCACGTAAGCTCCGAGGGGTTAGCCAGGTGGTCAAGGCCAGAGACTTAGCGGTTTGCTCCTTCTTAAGGTCTCAGGTCAGAAATCTCTCAGGTGCTATCAACTTCTTTGGGGCTAATCCATATGGAACTTTGCTCCGACTTTAATTGGGTTCCTCACAAGTGGGTAGTGGGATTGAGCCCCAGTGTTAGTCGAGGTGCGCGTAAACTGATCAGGTCACGTGAGTTATCAAAAAAGAAAGGAGTGCATCACTAACTAGTACAGGTGTTAACATAACAGGAGTGATTGATAAATCTGCTTTTTGTATCAACGATGTGAGCCAATCTGTATAGGAAACTAGGTAATTGAGTTCTCAAAGTCCATAATTGGCAAGTGCAAATCCTTGGTGTCCGACCTAATTATGCCAAGTGCTAAAAATAATTTCTGTTGGGGATATGCTTCTTAAATGAGTGCTCACCAAAGTTGGTTCACTCTCAGTATACCAAAATTAGACACGCGTATGTCCGTGGGGTATACTCAATATGGCTTTTGAATGTTTCTGATGGTTCTTGTTATAACAAATGTTATCCATTGATGTGGAAGATTGTATGATGTGATCTTGTGAAACTTCCTTTCCTTTCTTAAGCCTTTATTGGTAGTGGATTGGACAAGTTCCATGCTGGAGAGAGAGAGAGAGAGAGAGAAAGAGAGGGTTTGAGTTTTTTGACCAAGGATGGACAGAGAGACGGATGAATCCAACCGTCTTACATAAGTTTTAGTATTATTTTTTTTATATAGTAGTTTGTCTCTAGAAAAAGCTTTAAAATTATATAAGTTCGTTTGCCTATAGTTCTTTAAAGTATTCAACATTCCGTCCACCTAAGATTTTTCTGGAAAATGTAGTGACCGTCCTCCTAAGATTTCTTCCCAAAGTATTTACCTTATTATTGTGCAGATGTAAGTTCCATGCTGAAGAGAGAGAGAGAGAGAGAGAGAGAGAGAGAGAGAGAGAGGGAGAGGGAGAGGGGAGGGGTTTAAGTCTTTTGACCAAGGATGGACATAGAGACGGATGAGTTGGGACAACCGTCTTACATAAATTTTACTTATATATACTAGTCGTTTGTCTCTAGAAAAAGCTTTAAAATTATATAAGTTGGTCTGCCTATAGTTCTTTAAAATATTCAGCATTCTGTCCACCTAAGGTTTTCCTCGAAAGTATAGTAACCGTCCTCCTAAGATTTCTTCACAAAGTATTTACCTTATTATTGTGTGGACCTAATTTTTAGCATTTTTGTTACTATTTTTATGTACAATTTTATTTTATTTTTACAATTGTCGGTACTGAAGAATTAATTTGTTGCCAAAGTAAGTGAAAATTCACTTTAATTTGTGAGCAAGTAAATTGTATAGCTTAACAAAAAGTAAATAAACTAGGCCCAATAAAATTTCTACCAAAATAAGTACTGTATAATATAGCGCGCCCTTAAGATGGTACATTTGTCGAATAGTGTTCGTTCACCCGTCAGTCCCTAGTTTTGACTATACTTTGATGTTGATTTTTGAAACACTATAGAGAAGCCAATTAGACCTCTTTTCTTCCTTTTTTTGTTGCAAAGCTTTCGGTTGCCTCGTCTCTTTCCGAGTTTGACAATGTGTACCTTGGCTGCCTCGAATAGCTATTTTTTGCTGTTTAAGCCAAGTTATATATATATATATATATATATATATATATATATACACCACACTTCCTATCCAAACTCCCACATTTTATTAAGTTACGGACCTCCACTTTCCGGACCAAATTTTGACAATCCGAACCGTTAGATGTGTTTAAAACGTGATTTTAAGGTCCAACACGAAGATTTGGCAAAAAAAAATACCCGGAAGGGCTTGATCGGGCCAGTTTTTCACAAAAAGGCTATTATAGCGTTTTTGTGAAAAACTGGCCCGATCAAGCCCTTCCGGGTATTTTTTTTTGCCAAATCTTCGCGTTGGACCTTAAAATCACGTTTTAAACACATCTAACGGTTCGGATCGTCAAAATTTGGTCCGGAAAGTGACTAAAAGGTGGAGGTCCGTAACTTATTAAGTTAAGGGAGTTTGGATAGGAAGGGGACTGTATATATATATATATATATATATATAGGATCATGATCTATTGAGGACTCCCTTAGGATAAGAGTTTGCGGACCTCACCATTCCGGATCAAATTTTGACGATCCGAACCGCTCAATGTTTTTAAAATGCATTTTTAAGGGTCCACGCGGAAAATCTTCAAAAAAAAATACCCGGAAGGGCTTGATCGGATCAGTTTTTGTCAAAAACGCTATATAGCGTTTTTGACAAAAACTGATCCGATCAAGCCCTTCCGGGTATTTTTTTTTGAAGATTTTTCGCGTGGACCTTGGAAAATGCATTTTAAAAACATTGAGCGGTTCGGATCGTCAAAATTTGATCCGGAAAGTCGAAAAATGGTGAGGTCCGCACCAAATTCTTGTTTGAGGGAGTCCTCAATAGATCATGATCCTATATATATATATATATTTATATATATATATATATAACTTACATAACTTACGTCCACACCTCCCCTTTTCCGGCCATGTTGTGATGATCCGAACCGTCCAAAGTGTTTAAAACGTGTTTTTAAGGGTCTACGCGTGGTTTTGTTGATAAAAAAATACCCGGAATGGCTTGATCCGAGCAGTTTTTGATAAAACTGCAATATATGTATTTATGTGTAGTTTTATCAAAAACTGCTCAGATCTAACCCTTACGAGTAATTTTTTTTTTTTTGTGACAAATCCTCGCGTTGACCCTTAAAAACACATTTTAAACACATCCAATGGATCGGATCCCAACCAAATGGCCAGGAGATGGGAGGTGTGGACGTAAGACTATGTCAGGGAGTCCTGATAGGATCCTGATATACATATATATATATATACACACACACAGAGCGGATCAAGTTAGGACTCCTTGACTTTGTTAAAATCCGGACCTCCCCTCTCCCGGCCATTTCCCGGCCAAATGGTTGGGATCCGAACCGGTGGATGTGTTTAAAATGTGTTTTCAAGGGCCTAAGCGAGGATTCGGCAAAAAAAATGATCGAGAAGGGCTTCATCCGAGCAGTTTTTCATACAAACCGTAGGATATATATTTCATGAAAAACTGCTCTGATGAAGCCCTTTCTGGTCTTTTTTTTTGCCGAATCTTCGCGTTGGCCCTTGAAAACACATTTTAAACACATTCAACGGTTCGGATCCCGACCATTTGGCCGGGAGAGGGGAGGTCCGTATTTTAACAAAGTCAGGGAGTCCTGACCATTTGGCCGAGAGAGAGAGAGAGAGAGAGAGAGAGAGAGAGAGAGAGAGAGAGAGAGAGAGAGAGAGAGAGAGAGAGAGTTTTTTACTTTATAACTTGTTGCTGGCAGCCACCATATAAAGCATGAGAGGGGCCAATCAGTCTTTTGTGTGAGAGAGTCTTTTATTTTTTTGTTATGAAACCGGAAGTAGAAGTTAGAAATCTATGGTTAAGTTCCAATTTCCAAATTAGGTAAGGTTGTGGTCTAATAAGTCAAAAGGTTGGAATTAACAAGAAGTGGATAAGTGTTGTTTATAAGTGGTGGAGCCATAGGGACAACCCACTGGTTGGCTATCTGCCTGCCATTTCACACCGGTTTAGGTATCCATCCATGACAACTTCTTTCTCCTCGGTTTGTCGTAGAGATATAAACGGCCCTTTGCTTGGCAGGGCTTGCTATCCCTCAAGGACAACAAAGTCCCCAATTCTGATTCAAAATGTGGCACACTTACGGTATAAAATAGTGAATTTAGCGATCATTGACCATCAATAAGTTTTTCCTCTGAGGTTTGGAGAGTCAGTCAAGACAAATCGTAAGCGAAAGTTGTCATGTTACATCTAGAATTATGTGATAGATAAACAATTGAACAAATAATGTATTCTATTATAATTCTATATCTTCAACTAAGTATATTCGTATATTGTAGTAATATATAGAAATCTCTCTTCCATACCTCAATTTAGGACATGTGGCGTACTAGTTCCGGCATCTGTTTTTCGTACCTGAACAATAAGCGTTTCGGTAACATACATACAACCTTCCTTTTTTGTTCACTAAAGAATTTTTTTTTTTTTAAAAATGCGAAACCACTCAATGTTATAAGAGTCTTATAATAACAAAGTTTTGATTAAAAAATAAAGTCAATGGACTAGCATAAAGATAGGTAAAAGTTCCAATCTACTATCCAGCTGTTATAGGATGAGTCCACCTTCTCTCTTATTATTGTATTATTTTTTTTACCAGAAGACCATTCCAGTTATATTAAAGCGAAAACGAAAAATACACTATTACACTACCTTCTCTCTTATTTATTGTTATTCACCAATTCGTATTTATTCGGTTATATTCACAATCGTCCACTGAACAATGATTAGTGACAAGAAGTATATTAATCGTTGGAATTAGATTTGCTTTGAGAGAAATGAACTGTCAGAGTTTTATCATATATTTTACTCATGAAAAATACAATGCGATTTTTTTGCCAATGATAATGCACGCATAAAGATTTAGATGATTAATGATTTCCACCATTGTGTAGTGCTATATAAAAACTCACAAGAGCGATTGCCATACTATTGAATCTTTGACTTTGAATAAAGTTACCAAGCCAAGGATACCGATTATGTACGATTGATGATGAGGCTCACTCCGAATCTTTCACAACTTAAATGATCGAAGTAACTGATGTTGTAAAGAAAAAATTCTGGTAAAATATTATGATCAAAATTTGATTAATTAATTCAAATGTTGTTCTAAAATTTAGAGTTCAAAATTACTACCCAAGAACTAAATGAATTAGTAAAGTATTTACGATATCCAATTAACCAAAGTTTTTTTTTTAATCAAGATGCTTCATAAAATATTTCCCACAAAATGTTTCTCACTTCATCAGTGCATAATCGAATATTCGAACCCTTTGACTTTGACTCGGGCCAAACGGACAATGCCCATCATTTACTACCACAAAAATAAAAAATGAAAAAAAGACCATCGGACCGTTCATTACAAGCAACGTGGACGACTACTGTGCTTCCACATATTTCACTCTCATTGGGAAGCACATCACATCATTCCCTCCTACCACATGATGATTGGTCCACGTCCTCCCCCACAACTTTCATTGCTTAATGCTCACCCTAATGCACAATTAAATATTCCAAAAAATAAGGACTCAAACAATAAGAGGAAAAGTTGTTTAATGTCCTTGAGGTGAGTAATGGTATGCAATAGTATTGCGGCACCGCCACGTGATACTCTTAACACTAAATATGGTCCCCGGGTGAATATGTTTTGGAAAAGGATGTAGGGTACCACGTTATGATACCCATGACCACCCAATATTGTCAATATGGTGTTTCATCTCTTTTTTTTCACCAAACTCTTGGGTACAAGAGAAATTATTCTTTGTTGTTAGAGCAAGGCCACATAGCGCTCCACATGTGTTGTCATTAGTAAAAATTGCAAGAGCCATAATTTTTGTGCTGGTAAAATAGAGAACAAAATCGGAAAATTCTAAAATCAGTCCAATAAATTGCCGTTAAGGTTTAAAAATATATATTAACATGTGTGAAAAATGTATAAAAGTTTGTGAAAGTGTTTTAAAATGTGTAAAAAGACACTACTAAATTAGAATGTGTGTGTTTATTTTTATTTTTTTGCCCTTTTCTTTTGCTTCAATAGAAGGACCCGATTAATATTATGTAGTGTGTCTCGATTTGTGTGTAGTATTGCTTATTGAATAACCATTCATGGTAAAGTATATGAATCCCATCACAATGTGTTATGGAAAGAGACTTGAGGCAACACGTATCGGTGACCCTAAAATGTTGAATATCTCCACGATAGAGTAACCCGACACTTGTCACCACACAACGTTGTTCGTTTTGGGTTTCGAGACTGGTTTTTTCAATTATTAATCAATCATTATTCATTACTCACATTTCTCTCCGATTATTATTTTTAATTATTATTCTCATTTCTATCTTTATCTCTCTCTAACTATTACCCTTATATTTTCAGTTATTACATCATTTCTCCCTCCAATCATTATCCAAAAATCAAACCCAAAAACTAAACCAAACAAGGTTTAGGCCATGTTCCACTAAAAAAAAAACTAGTTTTGTTTTAACTAAAAAACTACCCAATTCCACTAAAAAACCCCTACAAAAAACCAACAAAAAAGCCACATAATTCCACTAACCTAAAAAAAACCAAACCACTTTAATCATGTAAAATTACGAATCTGCCCCCCTTCAAACCCCTTATCCTTTGGGTACAAGGGTAGTTTGGTAATTGGTAACACAACTCAAAAAACCAAAAAGCTAAAAAACTAGTTAGTGGAACTTGTTGGTTTTTTTGTAAAACTAAAATAAAATTAAAAAAAAACCAAAAAACAAGTTAGTGGAACATGGCCTAAATGTGTGGTGGGGAAATACTTGAAGCAGAATGTGATGGTGGCCCATAAGCACTGAATAATCTCTCAAGAATAGAGTAACCAGACAGTCGACACATGTCACCACATGACGAATCGCAGCCAAAGAACGTCCTGGACCAGACAGAGAAAATAATATTTGTATAATCAGCCAATAATGTTCTTCCTCCCTTTTTCTCTCTCTAAATCCTCTCTCTCTCTCAAGCTCGCGATCCTCTCTGCGCTGAATTTCTTCTCTCTTCTTTTCCAAATCAACTTCCATCTCCCTCTTTAATTAATTTGTGTATATCCCTTTTCGATCCTTGCTCCATTTCACTTCACCTTATCTTCTTGAAGTGGTTGCATCCGTTGTCTGCTTTCTCTCTCTCACTTTACAATTTCGAGCTTCTCCTTTAGTTGTTCAATCCTTGAACACCACCAATCTCCTGTGTTTAGGGTTAGGGTTTTGAATTTGGGTCTGTGGTGCACAAATTTGGTCCCTCCTGGGTGACTTGTTTGGTTGAATTGAGCAGCGATGAATTCTCATGATCCCAGCTTAGTATTTGATTTGATTTGATTTTCTTCTTGTAAGTTCTTGTTATCAGTGAACTTTAGGGTTCCGGTTTGATTTTGCTATCGCTATCTCTTCTAATTCGACTCCGGTTGTGTATATACACATCCGTATTGGATTTATTTGTACATGTATGTATGCACATATATATGTATAGAGAGAGAGAGATAGGGAGAGTGAGGGATCAGGAGCTCTATAGATCTAACTTATATTGATTGGATTGGCTTTTGAAGCTGTTGTTTCTATTGAGTAGCTTTAGGGAACTGTCGGATACGTAATTTATTAGTTACTAGGTGACCACTATGAACTTCAAAAACTTTGGAAATGAGCAGCCGGCCGATGGCAGTGGTGGCGGTCGGCCGCCTGAGAGTTTTCCATTGGCGAGGCAAGGGTCAATTTACTCATTAACATTCGACGAGTTCCAGACCTCTCTGGGGGCTGGGATTGGGAAGGATATAGGGTCCATCAATATGGATGAGCTCTTGAAGAACATCTGGAGTGCTGAGGAGACACAAACCATGGGGTCCACATTCGGTGTTGGGGGTGGGCAAGAACCGGGTGGTGCCGCGGGTGGGTATTTGCAGAGGCAGGGCTCGTTAACCCTACCGAGGACGTTGAGTCAGAAGACAGTGGATGAGGTTTGGAGAGACATGTCGAAAGAGTACGGTGGTGGTGGAGGAGGATCGAATTCAAGTATGCCACAGAGGCAGCCAACTTTAGGAGAGATGACACTTGAGGATTTCTTGGTTAGAGCTGGGGTTGTTAGGGAAGAGACTGGTCAATTACCTGGAAATAGCAATAGTAACATTTTTTTCGGTGATAATTCAGCTTTAGGATTCGGGTTTCAACCTGTAAGTAATCAGAACATAGGATTGACGGGTAATAGGCTTCCTGAGAGTAGTACTAATCAAACTTCCATACAATCTGGGAATTTACCCTTGAATGTGAATGGGATCAGATCGGCACCGCAACAGTTGTATATCCCACAGCCCCAGCCCCAGCAGCAACAACAACAGCAGCAGCAGCAGCAAGTTTTCCCCAAGCAATCAATTCTACCTTATGCCAATCCCATCATGCCTATACCAAATGGCCCTGGAATTAGGAGTGGGATTGTTGGAAACTCCGATACGACTTCGATGAATGGTAATTTGGTTCAGAGTGGTGCAATACAGGGTGGAGGGATGGGTATGATGGGGTTGGGAGCTGGTGCTGTTACTGTTGCAACTGGTTCTCCTGCAGTTCATTCAGATGGGTATGGGAAGAGTAATGGAGATACGTCTTCTGTTTCGCCGATTCCTTATGTGTTTAATGGAGGTTTGAGGGGAAGAAAAGGCGGGGCTGTAGAGAAGGTTGTCGAGAGGAGACAGAGAAGGATGATAAAGAACAGAGAGTCAGCTGCTAGATCACGGGCCCGTAAGCAGGTGAATTTCATAGTTTATTTCTTCAATTCTCATGTTAGTTTATCTACTTCTTTAACTGGAATATAGTCGTTCTTGTTTCCTAGTTGTGTGTGTGCCCAGATGGAATCTTGCTAGTAATGAACCAGACACGTCTAAATCATCCAAAATTAGACCAGGGGTTGAGGCCACCATGACGCATTGTTTTAACTCTAATACTTTTAGTGTTTTTGTAACATTAAAATTGCCTGGTAAATGAGATTTCTGTTAATCTCTGACTCCATGTTAGGTTTCCCTCATAGAACAAGTGATAAAGACTTGATTCTCTAAGGATGGCATGATAAATAACCCATGAGATGTGGGCATGGAGCCTTATATGTAGCTATATTGGGGGAAATGAGCTATTTTTAGTGTAGCTTACATTTGCAATGCCTTTAGGGCTGCAAATGAACCAAGCCATTCGTGAGCTCTGCTCGGTTCTGCTCGAAAAGAGCTCGTTCAAACTCGGTTTGTTAAGTTTTTATTGAGGCTCGGCTTGAGCTCGAGTTCGAGTTCGAGTTCGTTGAAAACCTTAACAAACAAGCTTGAACACTGCAAGGCTCGGCTCAACTCGGCTTGATAAGGCTCGTTTACTTTTTAGAGGAATAAAATAATATAACTTCTTATTCCAATTTGATATCTTAATGCACTATCTTTTCAAAAAATTATTAAATTGCACAATTATTTAGAAATTGAGACTATTTTCCTGTAGAGTATATAGATATAAAACATATATAAATGCACAAGTAAAACTTTCTTTGTTGTCTTAAGCCTATGTGAGTATATATATATTTTTTTCGTTGGCTCATGAACACGTTTGAGCTCGAGCTCGAACTCATTAAAAATTTAATAAACAAGCTTGAACATGGTAAAGCTCGACTCGGCTCGGCTCGGCTCTTTTGCAGCCCTAAATGCCTTCATTATACTTGTACAAGCAACGATCGTGGTGGTTGTGAATTTACTGATTTGTGGAGCTGTTACATCTGTGCACCCCAAGTGGGCAGTTAGATGCCGTTGGAAAAGGATAAGTTATCAAATAGATAAATTCCATCACTATTACACCATTTGGGCTTATGATGCATTTGCCGTGGCACAAAGTTCAAGAGTTGAAGGTTTGAGGCAGCAGTCCTCATTTTATTGGTATCTTCCATTTCAAGTTTCTTTTTAACTTCGCTTCTGTTTGAGGCAAGGGCGATAATGAATCCAACCTTTGGCACCGTACAAAGTAAAATATGACCAACTTTTTTCTTTACTCGTGGGTTTATGAGTTGGTTTCCTTAGCATTCTGCTTTTATCATCCATGGATATACTGCACTGCAATCCATGAAAGAATGGATGGATATTTTGTGCTGCAAAATGGTAATCCGACAGCAATCTAGTAAGGACCAGAGATGGCAGATTGTAAGAAGCTACTTCCTTAATAAGTTTAAGGATCTCAGTCATGACAAAGTAATGGCAGATGACATTACCGTAATGGTGTACACCTAGATTTGGTCTAACATTGAAAACGTCTAGACTCTAGGCTTCAATTTTTGCTTTTATCTGTATAGACAAAATTGGGGCCTAAAACAACCATACTTTATTCTTGGAGTTCCATTATTTTGTTTTGTTCAGAATAAATATTTCTAAATTCTGTTGCTATGGTTCTCTTTCGGACTTTTGCCAGGCCTATACTACAGAGTTGGAAGCAGAAGTTGCAAAACTGAAAGAGGAAAACGAAGAACTGCGCAAGAAACAGGCATGTCTTAATAATTTTTGCCCTTTTTCGTTAGTGTCCACATGGCTCTGGTGATAGCTTTTATGCTTTTGTTTCATACGTTAACATCTAGTATATAATCATCAACTTTACTTTCTTGCAGGCGGAAATAATGGAGATGCAAAAAAATCAGGTATGCTGCATATGCTTTTATTTTACTTTTTTCTTAAAGTAATAATGGATGACTTGTTATTTGTAACCCTGTAGTCTCCCACTTATCTTCTCTTTCCCCTCTTACATCATCCTCCATGCGAGTATTTTATTTTGATTAGCCAAATGCAACCAAGGAAGAAAGGAAAAGGAAAAAAAGGCTGTAAATGATAGTAACTGGCATTAGGTACTGCAACTATGCACAACACAGGCCTATCAAAAAAACTATGCACAACACAGTTTCCAGTCTGCATTTTGTTGTTGAAGTTGACCTAATCTAGTTTTAACGTCAGTATAGTTATATTTGCAGTATTATCTTACATTTCGACTCTCCGATTCTGAAACCTTTGCTTCAAAGAATCTCATAATGTTTCTAATGTAGGAAGTCACCTTTGGTCTAGTAGTTGAGGCCTCGATCATCTACAGGCTCCATACGCCCATGAGGTCTCTTTATGTTTGGGTTATTGACAACATAAACAGAAAAAGCGAAGAAAATTTCGATGTACCTGCTAAGTGCTATTTTAATATACCGTTCACCATGTTATTTACTGATCATAAGATTCTTCTACATGCTCTTGACCCCTTTTGTTGTGGAGCTGTACACTCAATGTGTTAATTGCTTTCCAGATTGAATTGTTGTCTATCCAAATACATTCGTTTTAACAATTCACCATTTAGGACTAAAAGGTGGAATGATGGTTTTTGCTGCTGTTGCATTGGTATCTGCTCCGTGGTGTTAGCTGGAGCTAGTATACTCGTCAAACAAGTTTGTGGTAATGGGAGTTGGTGCCGTGCTTTTGTGTTATACTCAAATTTATAGAAGCTAGTCAAGTACGAGTACATCCCTCAAACTTCGGTGGTTGTGGAGTAGCAGCTTATTGTTGCATTTGGAGTATTTGCTAGGTGGTAGTAGGCTAAACAGAGTGTGATTGCGGTCATCATCACAAAACCAAACCAAAATTTATATCAATCCAACCTCACTGGGCATGTATAGTCCATGGATAGTTCTTTTGGGGAATTATGCTTTTGGTTTGGATACATTCAGAGCTAGGTGACCCAGCAGTCTCTCCTAATTTATGTCAATCCAACCTCACTGGGCATGTATAGAGTCCATGGATAGTTCTGTTGGGGAATTATGCTTTTGGTTTGGATACATTCAGAGCTAGGTGACGTGCCAATCTCTCCTTTTCTGATATGAGCTTGTGGCAAATCCGCTATGCTTTTATTCAAGGAATTCCTTAGATTGTGCAAGATGCAACTTGACAAGATTCTTCTAATTTTTTTTTCTCTGTTGATGTGATTCCTTACTAAGTTTTGTATTATTTGGACACTACAGGTGTTGGAGATGATGAACAAGCAGCAAGGAGTCAAGAGAAGATGCCTGAGGCGAACACAGACTTGCCCATGGTGAAGACTTTGCTTCTGATTTGATTGACGAAATTTAATTATAAAAATTGGAGGTGGCTGTGTATATTAAAGAGAGATATGTTTTGTGCTGTAGATCAAGAGAGGCTTCATCTACATCGGTGCATAGACAAAGTTACGTTTGACTCTGGTCATGCTTCAGCCCTAGACATGGATGCCATGGTCATTGGGCATGTTCGTCATTAGTGCATGTATTTTTTTCTCTCTTTTCCTTCCCTTTGTATCAAAAGGAACGGAGTCGCGTTTTGTTGTTGCTTATTACTTTTCAGTTTCAATTAACTCTTTTTGCTTCAATGTAAACATCATCCATAGGTACGAGAAAGGGAGCAAACGTATGGTTTACGATATATGTTTCCGGTGTACATCTTGTTCAATAGCAGTAAAACCTGTTACTTCTTTCCTGCATTTTGCTTCTTGTGCCTTTTATATGTGAAAATCTTGGTTTGCTCTCCATCTCTTTTTATTCAGAGAGAAACTTAGATTTGGTCCAAAAAGAAAAGTAACAGAACATAGCGCATGCGGAATTGGTTCCCCCTCACTTGAAAATCAATGGTGCTGCATACAACAGAAGGGCTATCCAGGAGTACACGCATCATTTTACGTTCTAAAAAATTTGTCACGGTCATCACACTTAGGGGTGGGCGTCGTGTCGTGTCGTGTCGAGCCGTGTTCGTGTCGAATCAGGTTCATGTCGAATCAGGTTCGTGTCAAAATGACCTGCTTAATTAATCGTGTCGAAAAATATGAACCCTAACCCGACCTGCTAATAATCGTGTCGTGTTCGGATTGACACGATTAACTTTTTCTTTTTTTTTTGCACAGTGAATTTTTTATTATTAATCCATAGTAACCACTACAATAGATTAAAGGGACTAGATATCAAAGAGAGTAATTATAACCAACCAAAATGATGTACAATTATAGCCCGCCAAAATGATGTGCAGGCTTAGAACCTCATAACAAAACCTTGCAAATTTGATAACATGGAGAGAATAACTCGTATATCAAGGATAAACTTCAGCTACAGCAGGATTGGGCTTAAAAACTTTCATGCACAACTTCAGAGCATGAAAACATATAGGTTAATTTGTGTCATTTTTTGGTCGGGTTCGGTTACCGTGTCGACACGATTAGACGAACAGGTTAATTCGTGTCATTTTCGGGTTATTCGGGTTCAACCCGAACTCGACCTGTTTACTAATCGTGTTTTCGGGTCGTGTCATATATGTGTTTCGTGTCAGAGATACTCAACACTAACCCGCTAACTTCGTGTCGTGTTCGTGTCGTGTTGTCGTGTCATAAATTCCCACCCCTAATCACACTGTCATCACTTTTGCAATGTAAAAATTTTTCGCTTGTCTTGGCCACTACGTTAGCAACATGCTCTATCCAAAGGGTGTAGAAAAGTTAACAAAGGGAAATATGATATCATTCAATTTACAATGCAACTGAATGGTCGGGCATGTCAACGATTACCACCACAAAAGAGAGCTTCTCAGTTGTAGCTCCCACTTCGTTTTCTATAGTAAATGACAGGCCATGAACGTTTGAAAAATCAGCAGCTAATACCTGTCACTCCCATTTCTCCAAAGAAAAGAAAGAAGAAAGTACTTTGTAGGTTCAGAAGTGGCTCAAGTTCATTCACAACAATGAGCACCAGTATGAAACATAGTTCAACGGAAGCTGCAAGGACAGATTACAATAGTACTAGCTCAATTAAGTACAAATAATACATGATTTACAAATATTTAATTCTAAACAACCATGATTCATACCTCAAATCAAATAAGCAGCAGCTTCTAAAAATCTTCATTTGACATGAGTTTCGCGAAGACTCTTTCTAGAAATCTTTATTTCAAATGACTTTTATGAAGGGCCTTTTAGAAATCTCCGTTCGAGGTAAGTAACCAGTAAAAGCACCGTCGTCATTTGGATCTGATAGTGATACTTCTAGTAAGAATTCAGGTAGCCGATAATTTGGTTTGGTTTGGTTGTGGCTATTTCTAGTAGGGGTAGCCAGGGGTACACCCACTGTCCTTCCAGGAGATCATCTTCCTCCGATCTCTTCCTCTATAAGATCTGGCAAGAAGCTTACCATTTACAGGCCTGCACAATCCCACATCAACTACCGAAGTACTCTTTCTCTTCTCAGAACTTGAAGATCCCTCAGCCATGTAAAAGTCAAACAGCATCGCTAGACAACACACTTGGTGCGCTAAGATGAAGTTATCTTGATCCAGAGGTATCATCTTTAATGTGTGTACGTTGACCTACAAATAGCAGATGTGCGTATCAAATTATAGCACAATGTCAAGTAGAGAAATAAAGAGTAGTATCACGGAAGTGCTGTGAAGCAACGGAAACTAACTACTCTAAACCGTCATAAACCATGAAAAAGGTTTTGCCTTCACCAAAAACCACTTTTTCCTAAGTTTGCTAGTTCTCAGACACATTCTGACTCAAGATCACAGGCATCAAAACAAAGCCTAAGGGATAGCCAAATTGCCATTCTAAGTTACTAACCAAGATGATTTGCCGTCACACGTCCAGGTTCCATAGATTAAAAAAGAGAAATATTGGCCTACTGGTTTTACTGCAATACTAACATCTGAGACCCAATGTAAGTAGCTAAATCTAAGACCAGAGTTCTCAGTTTCTTACCTCTGCTTCCATGGCACGAAGTTCATTATACCACTCAGAACCATCACTGTCAGAAAGATTTTCTCCAAGCAATGCAGAGGAAAGAGACAACGCGAAATAAGGAGGCCTAAGAGGATACTCCATGCTTATCTTAATCTGCCATAGTTGATGCTCAAGTGAATCATCAGAATATCAAAAAAAGAAAGAGACCAAATAAAATGGTAAGCAACCCCAATATTTTACTTACTTTGGCTTCTAACTTCACATTCCTCTTGTTATCATCCAGTGTCCTAGTTAAGACAAGGCAATATTCCTGCACAGAATAGTCTGCCCAAGAATTTTCAAGTTCAACCATTTCGTAGGACCCAATCCCAGTGGCATTTCCTATATCCTGCTGAATTTGTGCAGGCTCATCCATATCGCTTTCAGAATCCAGCATGATATCTAAATCCTCATCAGTTTTTTTGAAACTTAGTGATTTTGGCATTCCAATTGGAGAATCCATACTCTTTGTAATCAAAGACAGCCGTTTGGAGTGCTCGAGATCAGGTCCTTTTGACGGAGTGAGTTTAAGATCACTTACAACAGTTGAGACAGGAACTAAAGATGGAAGTTCCCCATCTTCTCGTAAGTTCTCTACCTCATCCCTTGAAGCACCGGATCTTCCATCCATATCAGTGACTAAAGGGCCCTCACCTTGTTCCACATCAACCACAGGCAAAGCTGAAGCACTATTAGGTGTGGGTCCTAAAGGTGACCAACTATGCAAGCTGCATAAAGGGGTATGCAAGGCCCATGGCACGCTTTCAAAAGTCAGAGAAGGCCATTTAAGCTTTGAAAGTAAATCAAGCTGTTCCCTGTAAGCCAAACCAAACAATTCCAAGTTTTCAACAAGTGTAGCTTACCCCACACGAATCGGAACTGTAGGAGTCCCAAGCCCAAGGGTAAATAAATAATCAAACAAATAAACTAAAACAGTGCAAGGAATACATGAGTAAAAATTAATATAAAGCAGAGCCATTCAAACTCAAGGAATAAAAGCAACATTAGCCATGTATAACATAAATACCATAAAACTAACTCCACCTAATTGAACACTGCAAGAGCAGTATTCCAATTCCACTACATTATGGTTCTACCATTTATACCCCTTTCTAAGACAGAGCAGTGACTCACGCAAGAGCCAGCTGAGCCTTCTTTCGAGATCGAATCCTTTGCACAACAGTCTGTACACGGTTCTGCTGGCGGTATAGGGAGAGACCAGATATAACTTCAGCATTTTTGGTTGATTCGTTTTCCGGAGTTTCACAGCCTGTAAGCAGTGGTGATACCTCTGGCAAAAAATCAATTCCAGCCAAATGTTGGGCCCACCTATATGGACGTGACGATCTCCTTTCATCAAATTTCAAGGCATCACCAATACGAAGCTTGGCCGTCTGCATGTCATTCAGGAAATATTATCCAGAGACAAAATGGACTTACAGGAAAAAATATAAATAAGAGCAAGCCAACAAAAGACTTACCTGGTGAGGAAGCTCAAGGCCAGTGTCGTCAGGGAACAAGTTGCATAAGATGTTACTCTCAGGTCCTTCATTGGATCCTTCAATCCCAACACATACAACATTCAACTTCAACAAGTATTCGAACTTCAGCGTGATTAGTTTTGCAGACTTGGGATCAGAAACATTGTCGTCATGTATATGGAGAATGATTTTAAGAGGATGAGTTTGATATATTCCTGTCTGGTCAAGATTCTCTTTGCTCGGAACTTTCTTCGGTCGCTTTCTCCTCCTTTGTCCGTCATCTTCCTCTTCAGGTGCATCATCCTCCAACTTTGAATTCTCTGGGTTGGCAGAAATGCCTGGCACATAAAAGCCATTTTAATTAAATAATTCCCTATTTATAACTTTTTCCCTTTTTTTTTTTTTGGGTGGGAAGTTGGGGGGATCAATTTTGGAATGAGGAACCAGTGGACAAACAAGAAACCTTTAAGTAAACGTAAGCAAGTTGAAAGCCAAGTCAAATGACAGTTTTGAGTCTAGTAAGATGGTAAGATCAAAAGTGGAACCACCACCAAGTTAAAACAGGACTCAGTACACTTCCCAAGAATTATCAACCCAGACGAATGGACCATTCTTGAGATGCATACAAATCTCCTAAGTCTTCAAAATCAGCAAATTCATAAATATTTCTGAAATTAACTCTGGTGGTGAGCTTGGCTTCAAGATGTAACACTTCCCAACGAAGGCCATCATCCGAATCTGCAGCTCTACTCAACTAAGTTGAAAGTAGCGTCTTATTTTTTTGGTTCGGTGAACGTCAATATTGTTTGTTGTAGTTGGTGAGAATTGAGCCCCAGTGAAATGCATGAGAGTACATGGTGCCTACCATGGGGCTACCACTCCACTGGCAGTTGACAGTAGAGCCTTAAGACTAAAATCACCAAACTAGCAACAATTTTATCCCAATGTGGTTAGTCAAAGACACTTCTATTCTCACTTGCAGCACCTGCGCTAATTACTAATATACTACAATCAGAACAAATTTCTCAACAATTAGGTTATCCAAAAGAGGATAGGCTCATGTGCCAAATTGGAATATCAAACTAAGTCATTGCGCATTTAAAGAAATGTTAGTTCCCATACCAAAAGATGATGCAAAAATTACAATTAATTACCGGTGTCCTTATTTGCTTGTTGACGAGCAAAGACTTGAGCATCTTTCACACTTCCTACAATCTCCATATCGATGTCTTCTCCAAATGCTTCCTTTTGAGCCAAGAACTGTGAATAAATCACATAAAGAGGAGGGGGAAGCAACTCTGCCAAATGATGCTGCTTTAGTTTCTTTGAATGCAGAACCCCCAGTTGGTGCTGCACTGGCAAGGATGCTTTCTTCAGTGACTTGAGGTGTGAAGGGAGACTTGACAAGAACTTCTTCCTGTTAGCAATCGTCTCCAAAAGTTTTTGCTTTTGCTGTTCGAGTTTCTCATGAAATTTGCATAATTCTTTACGCTGATGCAGTAAATATGCAAATCGTTATCAATCCGGCTCGAGTAATAATGATATAGCAATTACAAACAGATAAAGTAATAACAAATTTAGTTTGATGGTGAAATATTTCGAATCTTACCCAAACTATTGTTATCTCAAATATGTGAATAGTAGGTTGTCAAACAGTGAATCAAATCGAGAATTGAAATGGCCCTTTTCTGAATCTTGAATTGAATCGAATCATGAATCGTGAAAGATTCAATCATAAAAGTAAAATACATACATATGCATATAGGTATTAAGGATTCACTATGAAAATTATAGTTTAGCCTTATTAGTACAATAAAAGTACATTGTTGACGATGATTATGCAGCCTAATAGGTACAAAACTTGCTTAATTGGCAAGATACGTAGGGGGGTCTGAGTCTTATCGCGATCCATGAATTACGATTGAGAGGATACAAGAACTAAAGAGATCATTTTGTCAAATTTTGCATTCATTAAGGATATTATATGTACAATAGTAGTCTTGCAAATATCATTTTGAAGACATTGAGCCCTATAATAGATGCACAAAAAATCTGGCAAACTGCGAATCCGGATGGAACTGAACCTAACCATAAGTTTTGGTCTCAATCCCAGAATTAATGGTCCGAATACAGATTAAAAAATTAGAAAACCATGAGATATGGTTCCGTTCATGGATTTTTGTTTTGGAACTGTGGATTAACCCAACCAGACCATGATTATATTTATGCATATAACTATATAAGTATAAATATGTGCGTATGTAATATTTAAAAAATAATTTTACCTATACTTACAAATTATTAACCAATAAGTTGTAACAAAATTACTTATAAGCTTTGTACAATTTAAAACCTAAATGGAAAAGAGAGAAAAAAAAAAGTGCATATACAGAGTAATTGGCTAGAATTTAGTCAATGTTAGAATCTAGAATTAGGAATTTGGTTGTTTGCATTATGCAAGATTTTGTTGGCGTCTGTTTTTTTTTTTGGTTGCTGTTTGCTGCACTATTATGAGTTTGGAAGCAGTTTGTTGCTCTATTAGGAATGAGTTTGTTGCATGATTAGGAATGTGGAATGTATATATTATCTGTGTATAAAACCGGTACCGAACCGTGATTCACGGATTGGGTACAGAACTGGGCCATATGACTTTTTGTCTGGACGCGGATTGCATTTTCTTAAAACTATGACTCACAGTTCGATCCTCAGGTTCCCAAGAATCCGAACCGATCCAGATCACGAGCAGCCCTAATCTATTGACACATATGATAATAAGCTACGGAAATTTCACCAAACTAATAATAGATTACTCATGAGAACAAGGCTTTTTCCAAACTTAACACTCTATAAAGTCATATTCTTGCTTTTTCCAAAGAAAAAATTATGGTTAAAGTGGTTACATATAGTTGAAGTCAACAATTTTTATATTTGCATGAACCAAATCATGAATCAAATCGTGATTGGAACAGTGAATTGCGCGCTTCATTACCAATTCTGTCTAAATCCTGATTCACCTATAGATTTGTATCATCTTTGTATAAAACATAAATTGAATCGCATATTGAATCATGAATTGTGCAATTTCGACAACTACCACATCTAAATTTGTAGAAAAAATATGCACTGGCATCTGAAGATGCATGAGAATATCTTTCAAACAGATACATATGCTGTGGAATGGTTTTCTACGATGCTTACTTCTCACGTATAACAAAGAACCAGCTTCTGACAAGACTAATTGTGGCCCTAACTATACCAGAAGTACTGTAAGCTGAAATCATACGCCTGGCATATTTCATTCACCAATCAATGAAACGGAAAAACAAAAAGGGGTGAGGATTACCAGTTACAATACAATTTCTTTAGAAGGAATGAAGGTTTTCAGTCTAACAGGGCTAAACTTCAAGACATCCCTATTCAATGGGCTGATGGGTGCACTGTGCATGCATTAGTAGATACTAAATCCAAAGCTAAGAAAAAAACGGCATTTCATAGTACCAGACTACGGAAATAAACTAATCAGCTTAACCTTTCACCCTTTAAGGAAGCTTTTTCTTACCTGGTACAGCTCGAAATTGAGCCTCTTGAGCATCAAATTATGTGCACTGTCTTTCGATATTACAGATTTTCTTATATCTTCAGGTGCATCTCTAAAAAACTCTTCCTCGGGGACAAGTTGAATATCAGGATGCTTAGACTTGAAGTCCTTGCAAGCCTTTATTGCTTTCACATAGTGATTTTTCTCGTACATCAAGTTATGGAGCTGCAACGTTGTGAAGTCCACGGGTGCTTTCGCACTCTCTGTTTCTGCTTTTACACTATCTTCTTCAAGCAAGATGGAGCGATTTGCCTGTGACATAACACTTGGCACTTAATATGGCAAGCATGATCAAGAAATTAGACAAAAGTAACTTTAGTACATTACTGGGCAGAGAACATATTACAGCATTTAACTGAAGAATTTCCATCAACAGCACAAATACGTACTTTTATCACAGAAATAACACACTAGGTATGTGTTTGATTGTTTTAACTAATAATGAGGGAACCAGTAACCCAATAGTACTAGTTAACCCCACCAGTGGGTACCACGAGGTATTGAAAATCCATAACTTGTGAGATAAGAGCATCCACACCAGTGAATGCCATTTTTTCATAGCCATCCTCATTTTTGGGCAATGAATAGTGCCATTTTGCCAGAAAATGGCAAGGGTGCTACACCAATGTATGCCAATTTGCCACTGTCATTCTCATTTTTCTCTCTCTCAATCTCAAATGGCCACTTGGCCATAAATTGTCATATATGATATATTGATAAGACAGGAATTGCAATTGCCAAATTTGAGAGAATTTTGGCATTGTGGGTGTGACACCACCCAGTTTTCCATTTCTTTTGCCATTTGAGAAAATGCAAAAAAAAAAAAAAAATACCAACCGGTGTGGATGCTCTTATGTCTCCAACAGAAGTGTAATCACTCCATAAATCATTGCAGCCCAACTCTGGAATATGGTCTAGTCTCATGTCCAATTCTCTCTCTCTCTCTCTCTCTCTCTCGTGCACACACACACACACAACAAGAACACTAAGAAGGATAAAATACATATAAATACACATATATCTATAAGTGCATGAATAAGAAGATGATACATCTCTTGGAAGATGCATCCATCTATTCAGCGTCAGCTATACGAACCACACCACACTACACTACAACATTATCAAGGATCGTACCACATTAGGTCCCATTTAGTTGCCGGGAAACGAAAGGAAAGTTCGGCAATGTTTAACTTTCCTGCAACTTTTAATGTGCTCAATTAGTAGGAAAGTTGTGATATTCACGTTTCTAACTTTCCTACGAGGATTAGACTTCCCTCAAACTTTGTCAAGCAAAAAGCACAGATTTTGCAGAAATCTTGATTCTGCGCAAATTTTTACATAATTGAGCTACTACTTTTCAACTTTCTCTTACATTTCTTACATTAAAATGAACGCATATCGGAAAAATACTTATCATTTTCCTCCACTCCACTAAAATTTTCCCAAGAATAATTTTCCTGACCTAATTTCTTGACGAGTGAACGGAGCCTCAATCCCACCCATATGTAGCGCCCACTTTACACAAAATCGCACAGGTAGGTATGCGCATAAACCCAGATCAAATTGTGACCGAAATGGCAGATGATGAGATGAAATGAAACCCTAGAGAGAGAAAGACATGATGAGAGAGGACGTGACTGACCTGGCGGAGATTGACGAAATTGAGGAAGGTCTGAGTGACGAGCTCTCGGAGTTGGGATTTGGGTTTTCCTTCTCTCTTGATAGACAGCATCTGGGCCACTATATCCTCCACTGAGGACCTGCTCTGCTGCAGCATATCGTACGCCGACTTCTCTGTCTTGCGCTTGGGTTTTACTAGTACTAACTCTGCAACTTCCGACACCAGTTCGCCTTCTTCCATCGTTGAATCCATTTTGTTTGGCCCCAACCCAACCCAGAGTGCTGTTTCCTTCTTCCACGGGCATATAAATAAACGAGATTTTAGGGCACAGTGGCACTTCTCCTCCTTCCTCTCTCGAGTCTAGCCATATTAGGGTGAATTTGACTAACCTCCCCTAAGATTTTTATTTAGGAGTAATTTTTTGGGCCACTTAGGCAAAAATTTAAAACATTTGGCAATTTTAAAAGGAAGGACAGAGAATTTTTGTAATCGAACATAAAAATAAAAAACATTTTCCATTTTTAAAAAGAAGGACAAGAAACTTTTGCAATCGAATATAAAGACAAAAAAAAATTAGTGAAGTGTCACTAATTTTTAAAAATTCAAATTTCGAACATAAAATTTAAAAAAATCACCACTCCACGTCCGGCCGACCACCACCCCACCTCTGGCTAACCACTTTTGGAGACAAAAAAAATTAGTGAAGTGTCACTAATTTTTAAAAATTCAAATTTCGAATATAAAATTCAAACAAATCAACACCCCACCTCCAGCCGACCACCACCACACCTCTGGCCGAGCACTTTCGGCGACCAAAAAAATTAGTAAAGTGTCACTAATTTTTAAAAATTCAAATTTCGAACATAAAATTCAAAAAAATGAACACCCCACCTCCGGCCGACCACCACCCCACCTCTGGCTGACCACTTCTGGCGACCAAAAAAATTAGTGAAGTGTAACTAATTTTTAAAAATTCAAATTTCGAATATAAAATTCAAAAAAATCAACACCCCACCTCCGGCTGACCACCACCCCACCTCTGGTCGAGCACTTCCGGCGACCAAAAAAATTAGTGAAGTATCACTAATTTTTTAAAATTCAAATTTCGAACATAAAATTCAAAAAAATCAACACCCCACCTCTGGCCGAGCACTTCTGGCGACAAAAAAAATTAGTGAAGTGTCACTAATTTTAAAAAATTCAAATTTTGAACATAAAATTCAAAAAAAATCACCACCCCACCTCTGGCCGAGCACTTCCGGCGACCAAAAAAATTAGTGAGGTGTCACTAATTTTTAAAAATTCAAATTTCGAACATAAAATTCAAAAAAATCAACACCCCACCTCCAGCCGACCAACCCCCACCTCTGGCCGAGCACTTCCGGCGACCAAAAAAATTAGTGAGGTGTCACTAATTTTTTAAAATTCAAATTTCGAACATAAAATTCAAAAAAGTCACCACCCCACCTGCGGCTTGAGAAGATTTCACAAAGGGCACAAAATTTGGAGAGAAGAAGAAATAAATTCAAGACTGTAAAAATGTTATTTCTCGATGTGTTCTAGAAAAGGAGAAAACCCCCTTTTATACCTTTACAATGCTAAAACCTGATTGGTCCAGAGGAGCCCTCAAGGATTGATGACCTGGACCAAAACTAACCTTCTAAACGCATACACCTAACTGCTGTAACAGAATTATCAAGAAATACAACTGAAATACAACTAAGAGAATACAACTGAAATACAATTGGCTCCTTAACACCCCCCTTCAAACTGATGGTGGAGGACCAACCATGAGTTTGTTCTTCAAAAGGAGAAACTGTGAGACTGATAAACCCTTGGTAAATATATCGGCTAGTTGTGCATGTGAATCAATCTATTGAAGAGTCAATTGCTTAGCCAAAACCTGTTCACGAATAAAATGATAGTCAATTTCGATATGTTTAGTGCGGGCATGAAATACGGGGTTAGAAGCCATGCCATGGCCGATTTGTTGTCACACCACAGAAGATGAGGAGGTGATACTGGAAGTTTAAGCTCAGTAAAAAGTTGCTGAAGCCAGACCAAATCAGTGGCAGTTTGAGCCATTGCTCTGTATTCTGCTTCCGTGGAGGAGCGAGCAACAGTTGGTTGTTTTTTTGCACACCAAGACACTGGATTATACCCCAGAAAAACAACATAACCTGTGGTTGAACGTCTGTCCACAGGGTCACCTGCCCAGTCAACATTAGTGAAGGCAGTGAGAGACAATGGACCTTTAGAAAGGTGAATCCCATGGGTAAGAGTCCATTTAATGTATCTAAGAAGACGTTTAACTGCTCCAAAGTGACTGATCTTAGGTTTATGCATGTGTTGGCACACTGAATTTACAGAGAATGCAATCTCTGGTCTGGTTAGTGTCAAATGCTGCAGGGATCCTACTAAAGTTCTGAACAATGATACATCATCAAAGTAAGGATCAGAAGGATCTATAGGCTTCTTGGCAGAAGTAGGTGAAGCACTTGGCTTACAGTCTAGCATACCTGCCTTGGTCAAGATATTAGTAGCATATTTTGATTGAGAAAGAAATAACCCATGTTCTGTGGTTGTAACTTCAACACCCAGGAAATAATGCAACTTGCCAAGATCTTTCATGATAAATTGAGCACTAAGCTGAGTCACCAAAGTGTTAATGTAGGTAGCATCACTACCTGTGAGGATGATATCATCGACATAGACTAGGATCAAAGTAATAGCTGAACCTTGGTGCAAGTAAAACAAGGAAGTGTCTGGTTTACTAGCCTGAAATCCAAGAGTTAAGAGATAGGATGAAAAGACCTCAAACCATGCCCTTGGTGCCTGCCTGAGACCATAAAGAGCTTTATTGAGTTGGCACATAAGTTGGGTGACTGGGATCTTTATAGCCCAAGGGTTGTCGCATGTAAACATCCTCAGAGATTACCCCATGCAAGAAGGCATTAGACACATCAAGTTGTCTAAGTGGCCAACCAAATTGCACTGCTAGACTTAAGATGATTCTAACAGTGGGTTGCTTTACTACGGGACTGAAAGTTTCTACAAAATCCAGTCCTTCTGCCTACTGATTTCCATTGGCAACTAATCGTGCCTTATACCTGGCAACTGTCCCATCAGAATGTTTCTTGACTTTATAGATCCATTGACAGCCTATAATGTTGCCATGAAAGGGTGGTGGAACCAACACCCATGTGCCATGTTTAACTAGAGCCTCATATTCCTCTGCCATAGCTTTTTGCCAAACTGGGTGATGGATGGCCTCATTAAAATGCTTTGGTTCTGAAAGTGGGGTAGAAACAGTGGTAAAAAGGGACAAAGGATGTCTAGGTTTATGAACACCAGACTTGGATCTAGTTTGCATGGGATGAGTATTTGGTAACAGAGTATGTGAATTAGGTTGAGTAGTAGGAACTGGATGTGGCACATTTGAAGTAGAAACAGGAAGAGAAGAAGAAGAAGGGTCTATGGGACTAGAATCAGGAACAAAGGGCACATTAGAAGCAACAGAAACAGAAGAAGAAGAGAGATATGTAGGTATGGTGACAATAATGTCATCAAATGAGGCAAGTGGAACAGAAAAATGCTCAAAATCAGACTTAAATGATGTAAAATCAGAAGAAAGAAGACTAGAATAAGGAAAGTGATTGTCCTCAAATCTGACATGTCTGGACACATAAACTCTATCTCCTATAGGATCATAACAACGATATCCTTTAGATGTGGTGCAATAACCCAAGAAGACACAGGAAAGAGACTTAGGAGCCAGTTTATGACAAGTGTATGGTTTTAACTAAGGAAAGCAAGCACACCCAAAGGGTTTAAGAGTAAAATAATCTAGGGACTGATTGAACAACAAAACAAATGGGATTTGAAATTGCAAAGAGGAATGAGATAGCCTATTGGCTAAGTATACAGCTGTGGTCAAGGCTTCAAGCCAAAAATGAGTTGGCATACCAGATTGAGTGAGCAAAGTAAGGGTTGTATAAATCAAATGTCTGTGTTTTCTTTCCACCACTCCATTTTGTTCTGGAGTGTGTGGACAAGATGTCTGATGAATTATCCAAGCAAAAAGAAAGAGATTGGTTAAGTATGTGTTAACAAATTCACCCCCATTGTCTGATCTAACTGTTTTCACAGTAGTATTAAATTGATTCTGAACATAGGCTTTAAAATGTGTCAAGACAAGCTTAACTTCTGATTTGTATCTTAAAGGAAACATCCATGAATATCGTGTGTAATCATCAATGACAAGCAGATAGTACCTAAAGCCTTGTACAGAAGGAACAAGAGCTGGGCCCCAAACATCCATATGAAGAAGATCAAAAGGAGTTGTAGACATAGATTGTGAAACTGAAAATGGTAACTTGTGACTCTTCACTACATTACAACTGAAACAAGAAATATCAAATGGTCTACTAACAGGCAGATTGAATTGCTTTACTAAAGACTAAAACAATGGCAAACTTGGATGCCTTAATTTCTGATGCCAAGAGAGAGCTGAGGACATGGTTGTACTCACAAATGCTTGAGGAGATGTTGAAGAAAATGAAGAGCTTTTGACTGAGGAGCTTTTATCAGAGTAGAAGGTCTGAATGGGGTATAATCCCTGGACCCAGGGCCCCTTGTGCAGAGTTTGATGTGTTATATTGTCCTGAACAATATAGCCATCACAATTGAAAACAAGAGAACAATTATTATCCTTGGCAAATTGATGGACAGAAAGTAAATTGTGTGTAATGGAAGGAGTATGCAACACTTGAGTAAGATGAAAAAGAGATTTGGGAGTAGAAATGATGCCTTTACCAGTATAGTTGATAGGAAGTGATGAACCATTGCCAACAACCACTCCATCACCAGTTGAACAAAGCTGTGGCTGAGAAATATTCCTTATGTCATTGGTCACATAAGTGGAAGCTCCACTATCAAAATACCAATTTGATGATGGAGACTGCTGGGATGACTGCTGCTGCATAGAGGGTTGAAATACAGAGTTGTTAATGTACCCAGAACCACTAGAATAACCTTGTCCAGCCTGACCAATAGGTACAAAACCTTGTGGAGGAATGCCTGAACAAGCAGCAGTAGAACTACCCTGTACAAACTGTGAAGAGACAGCAATTGA
This sequence comes from Vaccinium vitis-idaea, assembly GCA_963854785.1. Lineage (NCBI taxonomy): Eukaryota > Viridiplantae > Streptophyta > Magnoliopsida > Ericales > Ericaceae > Vaccinium > Vaccinium vitis-idaea. Next base: position 30,537,333 of record OY978226.1, on the reverse strand, counting down.
GTCTTGAGGAAAGGTCACAATATTTGCCTGTGGTTGAGAAAAACTCTGACCAAAGCCTCCACTTGACACACTAGTCTGTGACCTTGGTGGACCTACACTGGAAAATGATACCCTTGCTGACTGATTGGAACCATTCCAAGGCACCCCTGTAGTTTGATTTGAACCATTCCATGACTGTTGTGGCCCCCTTCTTGACCTAGAATTCTGTCCAGAAGTTTGATAGAAGGATTGGCTTTGATAAGGTTGATATTGGAGGTTTTGTCTATGATAACTTGGCAGTATGATTTGTTTTTCCACAAATTTGACACTCAACTTGATTGCACTGTCCTGAATTTCTCCTTCTTCTAGATCTCTGATTGTTGTTACCATTATAATATCCTCCTTGAGGAACTGAGTTTCTATTATTCTGTTGTTGAACTAGAAAATAAGACCCAGATGATTGAACATTTTGATACATGGGAACTTGGTAATACTGTGGTGCTGTTGGAAAATACTGTGGTGCAGATGGATGTCCTAGAATTCCAGACTGATGCACATGTGCACCACTTTCATTTGCCCCTTGTGATGATGAAGAGGTAGTAAGAAATACTTTGTTAGAACTTATACTTTCATCTCTGTGAAGCTGAGATTCTTCATTCTTAAGAATGGTTGCCAATTCATCGAATAGTACGTCTCCCTTAGCAGCCAGGGCACTACGTACTCCTCGGAATTCTGATGGCAAACCTTTAAGTGCATAAAAGACTAGATCATCGTCTTCTATATGATACCCTATAGCTTCAAGTTTTTGAGCATACCCTCTGATTTCATCAATGTACTCATCCATTGACCTAGTTTTGGAAACATTATAAAGCTTGTCCTTCAATTCATGAATTCGAGATTTCGATAACGAGTTAAACCGATGTTCAAGAACTTGCCAGACTTGGCATACATGCGTAAACCCTAGAACATGTGGTAAGGTTGAAGAAGACAAGCTTGAGGTCAAGCAGGACAACAACTGATTGTTGATCAATGTCCACAAAGAAAAATCTGGATTTGTAACTCGTTCATTCGTAGCGGTGTTCAAGATTGTTGGTTCAGGTGAGGGTTTTGAAAAATCAAGATATTCAAGATAACCATTCGCACGCAGTGCATTCATCACTTGTGTGCACCATAAGAGATAATTTCTAGAATCTAATTTGATGTTTACTAAAGAGTGGAAATTTGATACCCGAAATGCGAGTGATTGCGGTAGGGTTACTGAAGTTGATGTACTGGATGTTGACGAAAACGCCATTGTTCCTGAGGATGCCATCTCGAAGGAATGAATTTTACACGAATTTGATTTTGAACAAAAATTGTTGGATCGTTCTTGTTAGACTCTCGTCATTCAAGCTCTGATACCATGAGAAGATTTCACAAAGGGCACAAAACCTGGAGAGAAGAATAAATGAATTCAAGACTGTAAAAATGTTATTTCTCGATGTGTTCCAGACAAGGAGAAAACCCCCTTTTATACCTTTACAATGCTAAAACCTGATTGGTCCAGAGGAGCCTTCAAGGATTGATGACCTGGACCAAAACTAACCTTCTAAATGCATACACCTAACTGCTGTAACAGAATTATCAAGAAATACAACTGAAATACAATGAAATACAACTAAGAGAATACAACTGAAATACAATTGGCTCCTTAACACGGCTGACCACCACCCCACCTCTGGCTGACCACTTCCGGCGACCAAAAAAATTAGTGAAGTGTCACTAATTTTTAAAAATTCAAATTTCGAACATAAAATTCAAAAAAATCAACACCCCACCTCCGGCCGACCACGGCCGAGCACTTCCGGCGACCAACACAAATTAGTGAAGTGTCACTAATTATTAAAAATTCAAATTTCGGACATAAAATTTTAAAAAATCAACACCCCACCTCCGGCCATTTCTGATTTGTGGAAGAACAAGCACGAAGAAAATTGAAAATTTCTAGACTAGATCAATCATATTCGGAGAGCAACGAAGTGAATTGGGGGAAAGTTTGAGGGAATCAAGGAAAATTTGAAGGATGAAAAATCAGAGTGAGGGACTGCTTGACTAGCTTTGTAGCTGAGAAGATTATCAATGATAATCAGATTGTCTACGACTCAGATTCATTGCAAGCCTTTATTCATTTCGACAGTAGGGCGCTGTCATTTGTGATCCTAATAAATAAATTAGGAGAGGTTTACAACATTCTCGGGGATGTTTGGCCCAATGGGCGGTGATCTTGTCACGGAGGAGCACTGACGAGAGTTGCCGCACATTGGGGGGTCGTGGCAGTAGACAGGTGATCGACACCAAATGCACATGACATTTTGATCTGTAGACCCAACTGGTTAGGAAGATGTATTACAGGAGGAAGAATCGATTGGGGAACAGAGAGAGGAGAGAGAGAGAGAGAGAGAGAGTGAGAAAAAGGGTTTGAGTTTTTGTCCTTTTGTTAAATCAATCTAAAAACAATATCTTTATGTTTGATTTCAAAAGTTCATTGTCCTTCCCTTTAAAAAGACAAAATATAATGTATTTATGGCTAATTTTTCCTATTTTTTTTTTGTAATAGAGAGAAAATTCATTACCTGTGAAATGTGAAATGCAAGTACAAACTTCCGTGTGGAGACCTTAACGAAGCTACGCTAAGCTGTTACAACGTAGCTTCGTCCTTCACAACAGAAACACAGATAATTAGGAACAATCAACAGATTAAAAAAACAAAAATAAGCAGAACTGCCTCCACCGAAGACTCCCACCACCACTACCACAATAACCCCGCAGCCGCCATAACTTAACCTCACTCTTATCCACTGCTCACACAAAACAAAAATTCTATAACCACAAACAAAAATTCTATAATCACAAACAAAAACACGCAAACACAAACACACACTCTCATGTCTTGTAAGTATGAGTAAGTATTTGTAAAAATTTTGTCAGGATAAAAGTAGAGACCTATCGGGGATTTCTTGAAATGACATTAAAGTAAGGAAAGTTGGTAACATTTCAAAAATTTGGGGGAAGGTCAGTGTAATTTACCCCTCAAACGTTGATTAAACGTTAAGTTAAATCCCTTACTTTATTTATTTTGTGTCTTTTGAATTTTAAAAGTAGATTAACTAGTTAATAGATGATGGAACAATTTACAATCGTAATAAAGGATGAGGACATGCTATAAAATGTAAAGAGCTTAAGAGATTGAGTTAATTTCTAGTCCCATAATTAGATTTTATGCTTGAATATTAAATAAAACGCTATTTATAAAACGTAAATTGTTAAAACATGTACTAGCATTTTTAATAGATAGAAAAATAATAAAATAATATTATTCCAAACTACCAATTACATGCTTAAATATCTTTGCATAATACAAAGAAGAGAATGAACAAAGAGTTTTGTAAAAAATACTGCATAGTTGATCTATTTTGTAAGCTACTAACATAGTTACTAAACGTAAAATCGTTAATTGATAAGCTATTCCCAAAATTTTCATATAACATTAATTTTTCTAGAATTTCTGCCGTTAAAAAAAAAAAACAGTAATTGTTCTCTATGCTGTGAAAAAGTTTTCAATAGCAATTTGGCTCACCTTTAAATGGGAGAGGCCTAAAAGTTAGGGATGACATTGAAATCTTGGTCAAAGTTTGAGGGGCAAACTGTTACCGTTCGCTCTCTTGGGTTTTTAAGCAGGCTCCGACACCTTTTAAGCCCACTTCCCTGCCTTTACCAATTCCGAGAGGACACAGAAGAGTCGCGTTGGACTGAAGCGAGACCGGCGACTGTACAGAATCCCCGCCGTGCAATGACCTAGCTCCGCCACTCCAGTCGGCCTTAAACCTATTTATACATACACAACAACTTTATCTATTGGTTTGTTCAGTTTGATGTTTTGAATATGGAGCGTGCAATCGAACCCGAAAGCGAAGCTCCTGCTGTCAAAGCTCTCGGCTCCCTCTTCAAGCTTACCCAAGTCTTCCTATGGTCTTCTCTCTCTCTCTCTCTCTCTCTCTCTCTACATGTGTGTGTGTGTGAATATATAAACAAATAAGTGTATGTAGGTGAACTTTGGTATTTGTGTCCGGCATGAGTGAACCCACTTGAGTTTTAGGGCAGTCGTAGTTAGGCTTTGAAAATCTTTAAACGGGCAGTAAATTTATGACATCAAGATTGCAACTTGTTTATTCAACAGGGATAACGCTGATGGGACGAGATCAGATGGCATTTTGGCGAAAACAGGCAAGTGTTCCACCCTGTAATCAGCTAGTTAAGTACGAAATCTGATTCTTGGGTGGGTGGAATTGGTTACAATTATGTTGGATTACTGCTTAATCAGAATCTCTATTGTTTTAGGTATAGGATATGTTTAAGCATTGTTTTTTTTTTCCCCGATAAGCATGAGCATCAAAAGTGGTTATATTGGTTTTTGCTGGATTGTCAGATTGTCGCCCGCTACTGGAGGATGGGGAACTCGTCGAACAGATGAGTGCATTAGGGCTCCCTCTTTCCTTTCAAACAAACAAAGAAGTGAGTTTGCACGTCTTTTTTCTTAGTTTGTGATTATTTTTTGATGAATATTTTAAAATAATTGCACTAGAAATAACATTTACGTGGAAAAGGAGAAAAGGCATAAAGCTTTATCAAATCCAGAAATTGGCTGAGAAGGGTAAATAACTCCCAATCCCAACTCTAGAGTTCTTTTAAGCCTATACAAATGAAACTCTGTCACAAAAGATTTGCGATTCCAAAAAATGACATTGATATTTTTTTCGACCTCGTGTATCGAACGGGCGCAATGCTATTTGATAAAAAAGATAATTGATAAAAAATACATTTGTGTTTTTTCCGGCCTCGTGTTTTTAACACGCACAACTTTAGTTGGTTAAAAAAAATGTTTGTGTTTTTTCTGGCCCGTGTATTAAACGGGCACGAATTAATATTCTATTTAAAGACTAAAACCATTTGTAAAAAACATATATAGATTCAAATATTTTCTTACAATAATTGATTGTTATTTTGCAAATACTACTACTCCTATAGATAACAAAACAATTAGAATCAATTAGAAAAGTAAAAAAAAAAAAAAAAACCTCCCACGCCCCCTCCCCAGGCCCACCACGCCCACCCGTTTCTCTCTCTCTCTCTCCAAATTTTAGAAAATTAAAAGAAATTGAAAAATCTAGAAAATTAGGATTCGAAGTTTGGAAAGTTTTGTAGGCAAAACACATTGCTATAGGGTATTGATGGATGTGTTTTCGCTTATTTTACTATGTTGCATTCTGTTGTAGAGGAGTGGAATGTTTGGAGGGAAAAGAAAGGGAATGAAAAAGAAGCAACTACCTGATCATGAAGGGAGTGTTGATAGCCCTCTAGATTTGGTTGAAGTGAGTAAGGTGGAGGTTAAATCTACCACTGCTTTTCATTATGAAACGAGTGATTATTTATGTTGCTCGTCAATGCTGGGCCAAAGTGAATTACCTTATTGTGGTATTGCAATGGACATCAATAAAACTCCTTGCCTTACTGGCAAGGAAGAAGATTTGGCATATTTGAGTGCTAGGAGCTCTTGTGCTGCTGTTGAGGAACAGTTATGTGATGGAGTATCTGGCATTAGGTCAGATTACAGCTTGGTTTGTGGCACTGAGCATGACAGTGTTGTTTCAATGGAGGACATGAAAACTGCTGGTCCTTGTAATTCAGCTACTCAAACTTCCCCAGGAAGCATTATGGTCAATGAGTATGGCAAGGAAGATGATTTGGCATATTTGAGTGCTAGGAGCTCTTGTGCTGCTGTTGAGGAACAGTTATGTGATGGAGTATCTGGCATTATGTCAAATTACAGCTTGGTTTGTGGCACTGAGCATGACAGTGTTGTTTCAAGGGAGGAAATGAAAACCGCTAGTCCTTGTAATTCAGCAGCTCAAACTTCCCCAGGAAGCATTATGGTCAATGAGTATGGTAAGGAAGAAGATTTGCCATATTTGAGTGCTAGGAGCTCTTGTGCTGCTGTTGAGGAACAGTTATGTGATGGAGTATCTGGCATTATGTCCAATTACAGCTTGGTTTGTGGCACTGAGCATGACAACGTTGTTTCGAGGGAGGACATGAAAACTGCTAGTCCTTGTAATTCAGCTGCTCAAACTGCCCCAGGAAGCATTATGGTCAATGAAGATATTGACCATCATAAGAGAGAACATGATGGTGGATCAATAGAGGTTGGCTGTGTAGAAGGTTCCTTATTGGTTGATGGTGATTCAGGAGGTAAGAAGTGCTTCAGTGATAGCTGCATAGAGCAGGCACGGGGCCCTGATGTCATTGCTTATTCACAGTCTTCAGAAGTGATTGACCATGATGGAAATGATAGTAAACACAATGGTGCTTTCGGAGACTGGACTTCATATTGGGACTCATTCTACACAAGATACTACTTCTATAACATCAAGACTCTTGAGTCTACATGGGACCCTCCTGTAGGCATGGAACACGTAGTATATCGCGAAGTTAAGGAGAAATCTGGAGAAATGATTAGTGAGACTGCTGAAATGAGTTTTCACCCTGCAGTTTATTTGGATCATGGTAAACCACTAGATTATTGTGGTTTCCAGTGTGACTCCTATTCATTTGGGGTGTCAAAGAATGGTGACAAATCACTGGACCAGCCACCGTGTGAGGCCTCAGATGGGTTTGAGCTTGCTGGTGACAATTTTCTTGACTTGATGACACCGCCTGCTCTAAATGATGGTTCTGAACAGTTGAATGAAATCCAGAGGATCGATAGGAGGGGCAGGTATGCCATCTGGCATTTTGGTTCTTTAATTGCAAATCGATGTTTATTTGTGTTACGGAGTAATATTTTTACACATTTTTCTTTAGAAAATGAAAACTATTGTTTGACCCTTGCTGTTGTAAATTTGGATTTTTACTTTTAATGTAGCTGATGAAATGAAATCAAGCAATTAGGTTATGGTTATGTTTGCAGTATAGATTTGCTGCGTACATATGTATATAGCACTGAAAAACCGGAGTGTTGTGGACGACTGGGTAACTCGGACAATATTACCAGTTTTGACGGAATCCCGGCAAAGTGTCCCGATGAGGATGCCTTCCAACCATCAAATGCTACCAGGTTGAGCTAGGGAGATTTAATTTATGATTTGAGTATGAGCATCCTTGTATAATATTCGCAATACCAAGAGACTACGTTGTTGTCTGATTTTTGTTGCAGCTTTAGCGGTGCACTCATTAGAGCTTTATCGGAGGGAAGTGGCGATGATAGCATGCCTCTGGGAACAATGGATCCTGCTACGGATAAGTTGGAAACAAAGCACAATTTTGGCATTAGAAAGATGGGGAAGAATGCAAGGAAGAGATTCCGACTGAACATGAATTTATCTTGTGACAACGGAGGTTCATCTCTCTGTCTCTTTGTCTCTCCGTCTCTCATCATTTTTATATGCTAGTGCATTATAGTCGAAGTTCTGGTAGCTATGATGCAGGTAATAGTTCTGGTCGTGGCCGTGGTACCCTATTTTGTACTCATTGTAGGGGTACAAATCATACAGTGGACTATTGTTACGATCTTCGTGGCTATTCCCAGGTTCATCAGGTTGCTCATTCTGAAGATACTGGACACTTTACTCATTCTTTAGCCGACAGTAGGGTGACAATCTCTGCAGAGGAGTACCAACAGTACCAACGCCTTATGTCAATTCAGCCTTCCGCTGAGACTTCTTCCTCCACTGCTACGTTGGCTCAGACAGGTCCCTTTGTTGCTTTTGTTGCATCCTCTTTTTCTTCTCCTTGGGTTATCGATTCTGGTGCTACTAATCATATGATTGGTACTTCTAAATTCTTTTCTAATTGTCAGTCTAGGGATAAAACCTTTCATGTTACCTTAGCAAATGGTTCTACCACTGAGGTTACTGGTTTGGGTTCGGTTCCTGTCTCTCCATCACTTACTTGAAGCTCTGATACCATGCTGTTTTGAGGGGGAGAGAGAGAGAGAAAGAAGTGTATCGGGTGTTAATTAACCCCAACACGTAATACTGTTTTGAGGGGGAGAGAGAGAGAGAAAGAAGTGTATCGGGTGTTAATTAACCCCAACATGTAATACTCTTATTTATATTATGAGGGATCTCAGTACAAGACTTAATTAGTCAATGTGGGACAAATACTAATATAAGCTATTCTAACATAGTTGTTCAACAAAATTATCCAAAATTGGTTGACTGATGTTTGTGCAATGTCATGCTCATAATTTAGTGATATTTAAGGAAGTTTAGTAGTAGTAATCCACTGCTTTTAGCATAAACTATATCTCTTTCCCTTTAACCAGACCATGGCTAGAACTATATTCACTGAATTAGCTCCTGCTCTCGTTGGGCCCATTTTATCATTATGTACCTTCCCAGTGCCGTCTAAGCTTCTGGGTAAAGTCCCAACCATCTGCTAATGCCTTTCTAGAACATGTCGACATAGTACTAAATCAGCTGTCTTAAGCAACAATTTTGGAATCTGCTGATTCTGATACCCTCATGTGTCTCCTATTTGGTTGGACACAAATTTCTTGGCAGTGTGTTGTACATTGTCGTGTTGCTTGTTTTCCTGGGGTGTTGGTTCTGGTGCTTGCTTTTTCTGAACTGTCGCATCTAGCAAAGCTTATTGCAGCTGGAATCTGGATAAGGAAGTTTTGACATCTATTCTCTCGTGATAAATCATCTATCTTTTTACAGGGCTTCCATTCCAAGGTATTTTCCAGGAATTCTCCCCCCTTATTAAAAAATATTGGTGGCAAAGATATCTACTCTTCTCCAGATTTGACGAGGGAATAAAAATGGACGAAGAAGGGTGGTTTTCTGTCACCCCCGAGTCTATAGCCAGGCATCATGCACTTCGTTGTGGCGCCGGTATCATTATTGATTGCTTTACTGGGGTTGGTGGAAATGCCATCCAATTTGCACAGAGGTGAGCACTACTTTCACCCTATGTTGTGGTAGTTCCTCTGCCATGCTTTACGTTCAAACAGATTCGTAGCTCCTCTTGGGGTGAATGAGATGGAAATATCCAGCGATGTATCATATATTTCACTTGAGAATGGTGAATCTTACCCAATTTGTCCAAGTTTGGAGATATTAAGTTTCTAAGTTCGGTGATTTTTAAATTGAAGTCCCTGGATGTTTGCAATGGTTGTGACTCGTGTGTCAGAATCATAGCTGCTGTAGGCTCATTTTTTTCTCCTGGGTCTTACCTACCATCTTGTATTTGTCATTACATGATACACATGCAGCTGGATTGTTATTCTAAGCTCGGAATAAGTGTTGGCTGTTGAGTAATTTTTTATCTGGATTCTGGATATGTTTTGAAATTGAGGGTCTACATGTCTTAGGCTTAGCCAGCTGTGCATGCTTGACTTTTGTCTTAACATTTTTAAGGTTTAGCGGGAAAGAAAAGAAAAGTTTTTCCTTTTCTAAAAGAATGACATTTTGTTATTATTTGTTAATTTTTAGGTTTCGTCCACATTTTACTACATACTCCTACTAGTTTTAGGGTCCATCTACGATTTATTTACATGATGATAGCTTTTCAACTGGAACAGGAGCAGGAACGACGACTTTGGGTCAACTAATATGGAAAAGTGTCCCTTTGTATTTTCTTGTTATTTCTCAATTGTCATGATAATTTCTTATCTCTTTCCCCAATGTTCACCGTAGATGTGGTAATATTATAAAAACAACATTATGTTCAGCTTGCAAAAGATTCTTTTATGAACTTCAATACCTGTGCTTCATTTCTTTGTTATTTTCTGTTTCAGGAGCAACCATGTTATTGCAATTGATATTGATTCGAATAAGATTGATTACGCACAGCATAATGCGACCATTTACGGAGTTGAAGATCGTATAGATTTCGTTAGAGGGGACACTTTCCTCTTGGCACCAAAGTTGAAGGTATTTTTGTTTAAATAAGGTCGTCTAATTAAATAGTGCAAAATATTTTTGTTTCTCTAGAGAGGATTTCATTGTTATATTTTTCCAAGAATTAAATATGCTCTTCACATTGGTATATGATGCAAAGTGCACTGATACCCTTTTAAATTTCTTCTTAATTGCCTAGTGGACCATTTCCAAAGAAGGCAACACTGCACGATGGTATAGGAATCACAAACAATAACATCTGTTCTTATCCTCCTGTGCATGTTGCTGTTAAAAAAAAAAAAAAAAATCCTCCTGTGCATGATTTGGCAATCCATACGGACTGAATAAAAGGTGTTAAAGACTGAAGATAAAGCAATTAAGCTTGAAAGCAGGAGCAAGGCTATGTTGTTTTGAATGTTTTTATCATATGATTTAGTGTTTGGAATCAACTGGCTGTTGTCGTGTTATTGTGAAAACACTCGTGCATTCTCCATGTTTTTTTTTTTGAAGTTCTGAAGTATTACAGTTTACTGTACTGCAGGCAGACACAGTCTTCTTGTCACCTCCCTGGGGTGGCCCTGAATATGCTAAAGTAACAACATATGACATCAATACAATGCTCAGGCCACATGATGGGTCTGGCTTCTCACCTCTGATAAATTAGCTTTTCATAATAAGTTTTTTAGTTGATTTTGAAGCCAACTCTATACTTGTGTAATATAATGTCAGGCATATGCTCTTCAATGTCGCAAGGGGAATTGCTTCCAAAGTTGTCTTTTTCCTTCCAAGAAATGTTGATCTCAACCAACTGGCGGAGTTAGCTTTATCTGCCAATCCTCCATGGTTGTTAGAGGTACTAAATACAAAATTTTATTTCTATGTTTCAGCGTTTTTTGTTTTTGTGTGTGGAGGATTACACAGTTTTCTGTTCGTACCACCTCCACTCCCCAACCATATTGGGGAAAACAAAAAAGGAGCTTGAGATTTAGATAAGGGGCGGAACAGTCGTTCGTTAATGGGGTATTCGAGGCACTTTTATAAAGTTTGAGGGGTCAAATGCATAAATCTAACGTCATAAAATACTGAGATTGTTCTGAGTCAGTGGAGTCATGTGACCCTGCTTGCCAGTTGCTACTACCACGTGGTTCCGCCCATGAATATGTTTGAGCTTTTCACATCCATGGAGGACATGGAATGAGATCTGCTCGTGCGTCAATGTGTCAAACGGGTGGAATGATGCTAACTTATGTGATTTTGTTAGGCTGTGTTTGTGTATCCTATGCAAATTGAATACAGCAGCTCTGATTCTGTTCTCTGTGGAAGGAAAAAATAATTTGCACACAAACAACTCCACCAGAAGATTGACCGCCCATTATTAATGTGGTCCCAATCTTATTACCACATGCGACAGTTCAAGTGAAGAAGGCTTCAGTTTTTGCTCTTTCATTTGATACTATTCCTAAATTTTCTAATTGTAAAACCAGTAAAACCAGTCAATCTTTTAACATATGAAGTCCGTTGTTTCAGGTAGAGAAGAACTACTTAAATGGAAAGTTGAAGGCCGTAACTGCTTACTTCACCGATACATCAAAGTAGAAGACAGAGACGTTATATGCATACCAGATCAAGGTCAAGATAGTTTTGGATATGCATACCAGAACCAGGTCAGGATAGTTTTGGATACCGGCAATCTATTGAGGTGAACTAGTGGTGATGGTTTTGCTGTTGTGGCGTCTCTCATGTACATGTATTGTAAGTACTACATATATGGTTATGAACATTGTATAATTTGGAATTACTGTTGGGGTAGTAAACCCTTGTCATAGTTGTCTGGTGGGTAGTAAACCCTTGTCATAGTGGTGCTATGAACAATTCACCATTGTAGCTTAAGTTTGAGTTCCTGGCACAAATAAGATATGTTTGGAAGTTTTGTTTGTGGAATAACAAAAACTAATTCTTGTAATTTTAACTAGAGAATTAAACCTATGTGGATAACTATTTCCAAAGTTTTATTTTATTTATGATCGCTCAAGTGTTCGGGCAGTTTAACCACACCTCAACTAATCTTGGGGATCGATCCCATGGTCTACAAGCCGGGGGCCAAAGCTCAAGACTGGCCTCAAAAGAGTTGACAACACCTGGGAGGTTTCGAACTTGAAATCTTAGGACGGAGCAAACCATAAGTCTACGTCTCAGGCTTTGACCACTAAACTGATTCCTTGGGGTTTATTTCCAAAGTTTTTCTCCTACTTCCTCCGTCACATTTTCTTGGGGCCTTATTGGGAAACGAACTATATGCGGGAATGTAATGATTAAGTGGTACTCTTGTTTACCTCCAATTGTACCCCTTAAGAGAGGTTTTTTTTTTTAAATAAGGGAAAATTAGGGATAAGGGAATGTTACATTACGGTTTTTTTTTTTTTTATAAATTTTTTTTTAAAATGGACAATCTTTATCGGACATCTCAAAAAAGAATTCGAGAGCCGGAGGGAGTTGAAGTTAAGACTTATGACAGGTGATCCACCACTTATAGTTAGATGATACATACACAACCAAAAAACCACGTCCTCTCACTGTCTCACATACATGTAGGGCCCAAACACATACTAGACCATAATTGTGTGTAAGTCCCACGTGCATGTGAAGGGTTATAGATTAGGTTGTGGTCTTTTGGTTGTGTACCTAGATTTTTTTGCTTATAGTTGTCCCCATTGCGTGGATGGGTCCATCAACTTTTCATGTTTTACTGGTGATGATTTGAGTTTTCATCGGTTTTGGGCTAACAACTTGCTGTTGGGCTTTCAGCCGTGCCTGGGATTTACAGTATTACAACCACTAGCCCAGAGAAAGTTAGGTGGATAATTGTTCAGATAATTACTACTAGGTCTAGTTTTGTTGATTCTAATTCCCTCCAAGTCAAGGTCAGTATTTTAATTACCTCCAACTCTAGTTGCTAGTTTAGATTACTATTATGCCCTTTTACAATCCAGAATAATCCTCGTATTCCAAATAGATCGTGAAAGACGCCATATCCATTGCCTTCTCCAATTCTCTCTCACTGTTATCTATGGTGACGCTGCACCTCTGCTTATGTCGACAGTGGCGCCATAAGACCATAAACAGCTGGAGAGAGCAGTGAATCGAAGAAGATGGTGGACATGAGGTAAATCAAGGCCGGGGAAAAAATGGTGATTTGAGATGAAATTGGAAATTGAAAATTGCGATTTTGTTAGATTCGTCGCCGGAAGATACATCGCCGCCGCCATAGCTCCAGTTTCCGGCGACTGGTTAATTTTTGGGTGTGAATTTTTTCCCTGCAAATTTTGTGTGCGAATTTTGGGTGCGAACTTTTTCCTAAACTAGATAACTACAATAAAGATACTTCCAGCTTCAAAGAAGATGAAACAACTCAGATAAATTGCAAATTTATAGCCCGGAAAAATTCGCAGGGCTGCGAATTTCTGAAGCGTCTTCAATTTTGGGTGCGAATTTGTATAAATTACTGCAAATCCCAATAAAAGAGGACAAAAACATTGTCATTTCTTCAAAATAGAACCCTGCGAATTTTGTATAATGCATTGCGAATTTGTAGATCTGAAAAAATCCGTTGCTTTTCTTCAACGCCAACAAGGCGCCGTCAATGTTTTCATAGTTACAAAGCTGTAGCCTTTGCTTTTACCAGTGTTGTTATGGATTAAAATACCTTCTTCAATTTTGCCTTTGCATTGATGAATCTTGTTAGCTATATTGTCCAAGACTGCGTTGCCTTCTTTGATTTCGCCATAGGCGGAGAAGAAGGCGTGGAGCTTCTCTGTGGTTTATGGTTGGCGATGGATCGGACGGCGGAGAGGACGTCGGGGTGGTGGAGGGCGGCGGATTGGACGATGGAGAGGAGTTGCAGAGCTGTTCGTGGGTGGAGTTGCGGAGCTGCTACTCTCTCTCTCTCTCTCTACTTAGGCTGCGGGGGTAATTTGGTAGAAACTAGGGTATTTACCTTGGCAGGAATGTTTAGAACTTGGGCTGGACCCGGAGGGAATCAACTCCAATTTTTTGTACTGGCCCGTAAATCCCTCATAATTGTTTGTCAATTTTGCAACTACCCGTGTGAGAGCCGGTCTTAAGCTAAAACTCGAGATGCAGTCGCTTTAAGTTTTCGATTATTTATGAATTTTAGGAGGCTCTTATTTTGGTACCCCGTGTAATAGTTCAACAAAAAAGAAAAATCTATCTTATAAAAATCTTCGCTTTAAGACCGGCACTTGGCTCTGTCCTTGGTTTTCTAAACGTGTTCGATCGTCAAATCTGGAAGTATTTTAGTATTCATTATTCATTTGATGACGTGGTTTTTGGACAGGTGAGGAACTTATACCAAGTTTAATTAATTCGTTAATGGAATATTTCCCTGAGCTCGAAGTCTTTCGGGCAGTGTCCTAACTGTGACTTCAATTTTGTTTAAGTTGCAGCAGGAGGTTTAACTAGCCGGTTGAAACCTACTGAGATTAAAAAATAATCTCCATTTTGTATAATTGTCAGTCTTACGTAGAATCGATCAACAAACGAGTTTTTTGAGCCTTTCAAAACCTCGTTCAACATCAGTTTGTCTCATAAATAAACCAAGTTTTCGTACATTTGTGAAACCTGTTATGCTTTTAAATCAAGCTCGAACAAGTTAAAAGTTTAGGCTACACAAGACCAGTTCTTTCAATTAGATCGATTTTCTTTATAGGTAAATGAAGCTTGAATATATTTTTATAACTCGTTAAGTTTTCAAACCAAGCTTGAACTGCCTTGTCCTGCCTGGCTCGTTCATCAGCCCTAGAGAGTCAAGTAGGAACCGGAATAGAGTTGAAACTGAAGCCCACTTGATCATTTTGTATAGAATCTGTCACTGATGGTTATTTGTTCTTTCATGGTCAAGGTTATAGACTTGAACCATTTTGTCTGGTGAGAACTATCAGGTCCTTGGGATGGACTCCATTTGTTGGACTAATTGGAACACTAAAAGTTGGTCCGGTGATCAAGGCTTAAGATTTAGTGGTTTTTCTTCTCTTCCAGGCTCCAACGGTTTTAGATACTCTCTCTGTCCTGTAATATTGGTCCATCTTTCTTTTTTTGGATGTTTCCAAATCTTTGTTGACTTTCCTTTTTGAATGTCCAAAGTTTGATTCATTTCATTTTTTTGCCCTTCATCTCCACATTCAAATTCAAACACAAAAATGGAAGAAAAAATGTGTTGAGTCTAAAAAAGTAATCATTGCAATTCAAAAGGAAGAATAATTTTGGAAGCTTATATGTTTTGTGGAGAAAAACTTATCCATGGACCCTTTGTGAACCAAAAAATTATGAAAACCAATGGCAAGCTGCCACGACTGCAACTTTACTGATCCTAGTTAATTCTTCCATGGAAGAGACATGTTTGAAAAAGATTTGAAACAGACACTCTTTATAACTCTTCCACGTAAGAATAATCTTTTCAGTAGAATAGTCTTTTCCGTACTTATCTCTTCCATGAAAGAGTTCTAGGATCATTAAAATTGCAATCGTGGCAGCTTGCCATTGGTTTTCTGCAATTCTTTGGTTCACAGAGGCTCCAAGAGTAAGTTTTTCTCATTTTGAAGAGCAATGATTGTATCTCCTTAAAATGTTGGATTCCTAAAGAATGTTGACTAAAACTTTGGGATGGAGAAAGTGCGAAACTTCTTAGGTGTTATCAATTTTTGTGGGGCAAATCCATACGTGGATTATTTGCCCTGATTATAAATGGGCTCCTTGCTTGTGAATTGCTAAATCGATTCCTAAAAATTAATCGAGATAGGCATAATATGACACGAACGCCCCCGAGATGTAATGATACAGACAACAAATTGGGACCATCCAGGGTTTTAGGATGGAGACCAAGTTAAATGTCCATTCTCCTCACGTGTGACTGTGGGAGTGAGAAATACGAGCAGTGTCACAGCTCACAATGCTGATCATTTACTACTACTAGCTACTGGTGCCTGCAATATTTATTATATATATTGCTCTGAAGTTATAAATATTGCATTGGGAAAGCTACCGACATATTTATACTGCTGCCTGATACTGGTATGTTCATGATTTTACCAAAATGGTCCCCAGATTCAGAAACATTTACAGCCCTCGTTTTACACCCTTCCTGCTTGTGATCTCCACCTTTCCATTTTCAGATTCAGGATTTCTGAGAGGACAATAATTTTAGGAGATGGATCCTATTTGATCTCTACAAGAGATTTGACCGTTCTGGTTTTGATGTTTGCGGGCCCTTTCGGTATAATCGCTTTTTAGAGCTTCTGGAGGATACTAACTGTAGGGAAGGTCAGCGTTCAGAGAAATGTTGACTAAAAGTCAATATGGACATTCCAATCACAAGGTGACAAGTGTCACTCAAGGATAGAACGACACGCGGCATAGTCACGGGGGTCAACCCGCGCGAGTGTCATCGACGTAACACTCATTCATTAGGGGGAGCCTAGTGCGCACCCCACTGAGGCTCAATAAGGGCATATACACTTAGCTATAGGCTTTTTCTATCCAAATATGGAGAAAAGTCTATAGGCATAACAACTAGTGGGGCCCAGATAGATGGGCGAGAATGCGAGAAGTTAGTCATATGTTTTGGCCCAAGCAAATGCTTACTCTGGTCTAAGGCAGGACCCGAGGGGCCTCTGAGGCTTGGCTGCGGTACAGACACGACCGAACAAGTTATGATCTTGCTCATATGGGAATGAAAAGCGATCTAGTGGTTTGGTGGCTACAAAGAAGAGAAGTTCTCCGCGCGAGGGTGGAGTAGCACTCCCGAGTAGCCGTGGGGGTCAACCCCCCGGTCGGTAATATCACCTGTGCGGTTAGGGTGTACGAAAATGGCACATGTCCTTGTATTATAGGGAGACACCTAGCGCTTGAGTATTGGCTTAGAGTGCCTATAAATATGAGACATTTACTCCATAATTCCCATAAGTGATTTGATTGACATAGTGTGTCATTCTAGAGAAAAAAAGTAGATAGTCACTAATCTTGAGAGGAGAACATTATCTCTAGTGACATCATCACATCACCCTATTCTCTCTAGGTGATCACTTGGGCATTCCCCCACGGATTAGCTTAAGACTTAAGAGCTCCATTGCCTTAGTCTTTTGTGCGCATACCTGCTCCCTTCTTCACCTTTCTTCTAGATCTGTAGATCACTCCATTTCTTCATTACTTCGCTAATTATTCTTACCTCTCCAGCTCATTCATACTCAAACACGAACCTCACTTACACTAGTCATGACAAAAATTAGATTTATCTTATACTATTCAATCCATGATCGAAACATATTTATCTTGAGATAAATTGTCTTCGAAATATATAGTTCTTTCTTGAGAAAAATTAGTTTGGATCAAATTTGCCAATCTGGTAACTTTATCGATATGTGATCAACATTAGATCTAATATAACTGATATCTCAATGAGTACTAAAAGGTGAACTAGTTCCAATCATTCCTTGAACCAAAAAGCCCCCAAACTAACTTTTACACTTCGTTTGCACACAATTTTTTCATTTTTCTATATGCAGAAATCATATATCTTACTTTTTTTTGTTTTGTATAAATATGAACAAAAAACGAAAAGAAAATACATAAAATTCGTGGTGCAAAAGATTTGATCGAGGGGAAGCATGGCAATAAGAGGCTTACCGTTCCAATTTCTTAAGTTGGACTCCCACCACATAAACATTTCTTGGGGCTAGACACTCAATTGTTAATTTCAAAACTACATAATTCGTTGAGATGCACGTAAATTAACCTGAACAGAAGAGTATTTTTTTTCATCGACAACAAATGGGTAATGGGTAAGTAGCCTAAACAAATGAGTATAACAAAATAAAAAAATCAAACCACCCTTGCATGCTTATGTATTTATTTATTTTTGTCAGCCCTCTCAATCTCATGCTAGATTTTTACTATTTTTGATAATTTTTTTATTTATTTATGAAATTAATTAGTAGGAGTAGTACTCCAATACTCACGTGAGCCGGGTTGACCGGCGTGGGTTCGGGGACCATCCAGCTTACCGAGCAAGTGCCGTGCGACAGAAGGTGAAAGGCATCTCGTTTCTCGAGGCCTATTTGGTCCCCCCATCCAATAATTTTTGTTCATCAATTCAGTATCCGAAGAAGCATTGGAGAAATTAATTTTGCTTCGGATCACCATGTGCTATTACTTGTGGTTTGTTCCAAAACTCTGCAAACTTGTGCTGACAAGCAATTTCAGCTCAGGGGATTCAGAATTTTGATTGAATAGTAGTACTAATATATATGCTCACATGGTTTTGTTTTTTCGACGATCAGGGGTGACCGGGCCAGTTTACGTGTACCGCAACTAATCACCTCACTGGTCTAATCAATGACAAGCCATTTACGCCGAGACTAGGGGATTCAGAAGAAATTATTGTCTTGCAGACTTACCTCATGAATTGAACCCTTGATTATTGAGCGGGGAGCAAATCTACCAACCAACCGGACTGTGTACTAAGTACTAACCCTTGAGGCTTATTGTTTAGGTTTTCGAAGTTTGGAATATGGGTACAAGATAATAAATATGAAGGTAAAATAAATTGTTCATGCACCACAAATTGGAAGAGGAAATTATACGAGTTTGATTAGATAGATTAATTAGGAACCCGTCCGGATACCATTTACCCTAAAGTGCGGCAAAAAAAGGGAGAAAAGTCGCGTGAGGTGGCAGTGCGCTGGTGGCCAATGGAGATCGCTTAGCAGCAGTAATGGAGCGAGTCAAGCGATAGCAGCGGTGGTGGTGTTAAGCAGGGGCAGAGGAAGCATAGGACAAGCAATGTCACTTTCTATTTTATGGCTACAATCACAAATGAGAATTTCATATACATGCCCCTCTTTTAACACTGTGGTCACGATATTAATACTACCCCATTCACAAAGTAATACTCATTTTACAACAAAATGAACAATTCCGGTTATCATTAAAGACCTCTCTTGAGTCTACAAAGGCTCAAAACAGACCGGACTTAATACGAGGAAAGTAGATGATAACTAGGGGTGGGAATTTATGACACGACCCGACAATACGACAAGAAGTTAGTGAGTTAGTATTGAGTATTTCTGACACGAAACACGTATATGACACGAACCGAAAACACGATTAGTAAACAGGTCGGGTTTGGGTTGAACTCGCATAACCCGAAAATGACACGAATTAACCTGTTTATCTAATCGTGTCGACACGGTAACCCGAATCTGACCAAAAAATGACACGAATTAACCTGTACGTTTTCATGCTCTTAAGTTGTGCATGGAAGTTTTCAAGCTCAATCCTGCTGCAGCTGGAGTTTATCCTTTGATATCAAGTTATTCTCTCCATGTTCTCACATTTGCAAGGTTTTGTTATTGTGGCTAAGGTTCTAAGCCTACACATCATTTTGGCTGGCTATCATTACACATCATTTTGGTAATCTATTTTAATGGTTACTGTGGATAATAAATAAATAAAAAATCACCGTGCAAAAAAAAAAAGAAGTTAATCGTGTCAACCCGAACACGACACGACTTTTAGCAGGTCGGGTTAGAATTTCATATTTTTCGACACGATTGATTAAGCATGTCATTTTGACACGAACCTGATTTGACACGAACACAGCTCGAACACGACACAACACGACACGACGCCCACCCCTAATGATAAGAGTTCGGTCCGTAAAAGTAATGTCCTCCGTCATGCCCCTTCTATTAAGCAAATTTTAGGAACAAAAATGATAGAATTATACATTTTCTTACACGAGGCTGAGACACACATGTAGGCTCCACATGCGGGTCCCATTCTCATGTGAGAGATGTTGCAAATATATATTGGTTAAAAATATTATACATGTATCATTTTTGTTTTAGAAAGCAGTGTTATTTCAGCCATTCAGAATTTAGTAGTATTTATTAGTTTGGATGGTTTGGATTCTACTACTTTTTAGTGAGTAGTAATTGATTGACAAAAATAAACGGCTGTGATGATGACGGCAGAAAAGCACGCGATTATACATGGACACAAAAAATCAGTTCCTTCCTTCAGATACCCGCCATTTCATCAATAAAAAAATGGTACCCGCCATTTATTAACGGCTTCTACTCAACCAAACCAACTCTCTCTCTCTCTCCAACTGAACCAAACGCGCACACATACACTCACTCTCTCTCTCTCTCATTTCTGGTATATGACTTTGATGAGAAGAAGCACACACAATACAACAATGGCGGAGTTAGGGTTTGAGGATCAGATTTATGAGCAGAGATCAGACTTCATTACTACTCGAGACGCCAGTCCTGATTTCACAAGCCTCTTCTCTTCCGCTTCTGGTAGCGTCGATCGTTCCTCCTCCGCTTCCGATGTTCACGATCACGACTCTCCTCTCTCCCAAAAGGTCCATTTTCCTACTCACTCCACTTCAATTTCATATTCCAATGATTTTTACTCTGTTTCATTTTTGCTATATTGCGAAGCGAAAATAAAAAAAACAAAAAAAAAACAGGAGATTTATTGTAACAGAGTGCGCGAGCTCAGATTCAAGAGAAAGAAATTGCGTGCTTAATTATTTTTTTTTTGGCGTTTCATTTGTTTTTCAAGCTGAATCGAACTGGAAATCAAGTAACGCGAGTAGTTCCAGTTGTTGCAAAATTTCTGTTTTGTACGTTTGTTCATTTGTGAAATTCACGAAAAGTTTTTGAAATAATTATTGTGAAAAAACGGTAGGGATGAAAAAAGTTTGAATTAACTGTTTTTGATGTTTCTTTTTATCTGATTTTTTTCAACTTCTGTTCATTTTTATTAATTTTCTAATTATTGAGAAAAATGATTCTTCCTAAATATTGGAGGAAAAACTAAATTTTTTTTTTAATAAAACAAAAATAATATCGACTATTTAAGTACCAATTAATTTTAGTCCAACACACTGTTCGTAATCGATTTCTACTGAATTTGCTCTGCATGCGAACACCACTATCACGAAAAATGCGCTGTTTCGCACAGATTTGCTGTAACTGATTGTAGGAGTGGAAACAAAGTAGTACCTGTAGAGACTTTTGTTCGTTTCGAAACGACGGAATTTAAGCGCTAGGATTGGCCATACGCTGTGCAATTTTTGTTTTTCTCTCAGAGTATCAAACAAAGTTCTTGAATCTTGATTTCGAAGAGCTAAAAATCATTTGATTTGAACCAGCATTTGGCAGGAAACGATCAGCGTGAGGCTTCGAGTGGTGCAGATTCAGATCCAAAGAGGTCCACTGTACACAGGATTAGTCGTAATAGAAAAGTACAACATGCTAAAGGTTGTCTTCATCTCACTTTGAATAAAATTTTAGACTGTCAGTCTCTTTATCTCACTTGACGAATAATTAGTTTCCTTCGATTGTACGCAGTTCATAAAGAAGACAGTGATGGAGATATAGGGGGCAAAAGTGGAAGCCTAGATTCTGCCAGAAACTCCTTCTCTCAAGCACTCAAAGGTAATACACAGCATAAGTGTAACTGTAAACGGTAACTCTTACATATCTTCGGCATTTACTGAAATTTGGATTAAAGTTTATTCGCCAACGAGGTGGTAGTCGAGTTGGCGAAGGTGCGGGATGAAACTCCCTCCGTCTCTCACCACACGGTCGCAAGTTCGAACTCGCTTGCAGTAATAGGCCTCATGAACTTGAGTGTGTATGTGACGGCACTATTGTCCAACTGATCACTTGGTGCGGTTGTGGTGATGGACTGTTTCTTCCGGAACAATGGCTAACTCGCAAGAGCACCACTTACCAAAAAAAAAAAAAAAACTTGCAAGAGCACCTCTCAGCAGAACATTTTGGAGCGCTTAAGAACCCTATGGTCACGCCCAAGGGTGGTCACTAAGCTGGTTGCCCCACCGTTTAATGAGCAAAAAAAATATAAAATTGATGTTTAGGTTGATATGTTGAACAACAATGGTAAACTCAAAACCTATGCCTACACTTGAGTATAATTTAATTGATGGAGGTATAATTCACGGAGTGGAGGGAGTTTTCAAGGTTCTACTTAAATTTGAGTTTCATTGGAGCATCGAGTAATGATCGAAGATGCTCTGACGGACACATGTGTCTTTTCTAAACATTTATTTCTGTGTTTGTCGAATCAGAATGTCAAGAAAGGAGATCCAGAACCGAAGTTTTACAGGAAAAGCTAGACAGACAGAAGCTTGATTCGAAAGATCTGAACAATCATATAACCCATGCAGCAAACTCTTCTTCCCCACTGTTTGGAGCCATGAAGAAGCGCCGTGGAATGCCTAATTATCGGCACAGTAGTGTTGGGATTCAGCAAGGGTGGAGCTCAGAACGCGTACCCTCGCGTAACAGTGCCAATCGGAGGCATTTGGGTGTTGCATTGTTGCCTTTTAACAATAGCAGGATGTTGCCTTCCAAATGGGAAGATGCGGAGAGGTGGATTTTCAGCCCAGTTACTGGTGATGGTGTCATGAGGCCTTCGTTTCCGCTGCCTCAGAGGCAACCGAAGTCCAAGAGTGGGCCCCTTGGACCTCCTGGGATTCCAAATTACTTGTTAGATTCACCGGCAGGACAGACGCTTCAAGGTGCCAGCGTAGGGAACTTAATGGCTAGGTCTCCATTTTCAGCTGGGGTAATAGCACCTGATGGTTTCTCAGATCGTTCAAGTGTAAGCAGCGCTGGAGGTGGAAATTTTCCTAATCGTATAGACCCTTGCATGGCAAGGTCAGTGAGCTTCCACGGGTACTTTGAACTGCCGATTAAATCATTATTGCCTGCCCCCCAAGGTAAATGTTCATTATATTGTATTTTTGCGTTAATTTGGAGTAATTGTTTGGGCTAAGTGAACACAGTTCTCTCACACCTTGCTGACATTGTGTTGGATAGTATATCCACCAGTTTGAAGTTTGTTTGAATAGAAGAAGAAATGAATGGCTAATTTTTTTATTATAATCGACAATATTCAGCGTTTCAATTGCCTATTTCATGACTTGCATGAATAAATGCAATAATAGTAACATTTCTAGTTGTGTGATTGTTGGTAATCTCATCACATCTACTTTCGCTGGACACATCGTGTGGCATAGGTAGTAAATCATATGATGTCCATAACAATTGCTCTGTGTTTGTGACATTTTGTTTCTTGTGCTTTTACTGGATTATGATATTTTGTCTGCTAACTTTGTAAAGATACCAATTCTAGATGTCTCATTGAAAATTCTGTCACCTGTCTAATGCCTTTTCATAGCTAAATCTTTGAAAGATGCAAGTTTTAGATCCTGAATTTCAACTATCAGAATTTGAGAGATTTTGTCTCTGTATTTCTTTTCCGTTTTCCTTTTCTTTTGTTGACTTGTTTATGGTTGGGGTTATGGTTGGTTTGTGCGGAGGGCAGGTTTGCCTTCAGTTTGGGTAGGATTTCACTTTGTGGAGTTGAACATGGCTCTAGGAATCTTTGCATCCATGAAACTGGCATACAGGACAATGACTTCAATAAAAGGCAATCTATATGTTCAGGATTTCTTATTGATATCTTCTCGAATTTTTTTTGGTTCAGTTATGTGGAGAGGATTTACAATTGTTTCTAAACTTAATCAATATGCTCCTTTCGCCTTTCATGAAAGTCCTTATCGTATTGATTTCTGACATGCAAGGAAGCATATCAGCTTTATATCATCTGTATCTACTACCTTTAAGAGCTGTGTTTTTCTGATGTATACGTGACTAAACTATTTATCCATTCTACTTTCTGGTTGTGTTGTTGCTGATGGATGAAACATTACAGATGAGAAACTTGATAGTGATAGTTGTAAGGATGAAGCCACCAATATTTCTTGTGCTGTTTCAAGAAGGGATGTGGCTACCCAGATGAGCTCAGAGGCTAGCCCTCACTCATCTCCCGAAAAGAGGCTGTCCTTCTCACCCTCGACTCCATCTAACCTTGCCATTGTGGAGCTGGAAAGTGTTCAGTCTTCTAAATTGGAAGTCAGAGATGTGCAGGTGGATGATCGGTTCACTTCGACTAGGTGGTCCAAGAGACATTCAGTTCAGTTTCCAGGGAAAAGCTCAGAAAGTGTCAGTGACTGGAGAAGGAAAGTTTTGGAGTTTCGATCTTCTGCTTTGGAAGTTTCAGAGACAGCAAAAGGCATTTCTAAGTATGTGTTTTGTTCTCATCCACCCCGTGTTTTGTTCTCATACATACCCATGTTTTGTTGTCCTCATTTTTTTAGACCAGTTGAGGTGATCAATGGTCATAGTTCCAGACAGCTCTGGAGATTCCACATTTTCTATCTGATGCCATTCACAAGAAGTAATAGGAGAAAACTTTAAATTCACTTGGTTGAGTTTGTTTAGAATTCTGTTTTGAATTCCAGACAGCTCTGCAACCATTCCTTTCGTTTTTCCTCCACAAAGCAATGACCAGAAGTCGGAACAAAAATCCCATAATCCATGTTATATGATCCTTGCTAAAAGTTCCCGAAAATTGTTGAAAAACCTCTCCAAAATGCATAGTAAAATTGACAGTTGTTAAAATTTCATTGTGGATACAGAATGAAGAGGGAGGAAGCCAAAATCACTGCATGGGAGAACCTCCAGAAGGCAAAAGCAGAGGCGGCAATGAGGAAACTAGAGGTTCTTTAATAATTCTTTTTCCAATTGCATGTTTCATACATGCAGATCTATAATGTGACAAGAAGTATATAATGTGTCAAGAAGTATTGTGCCACTCATCGATTGCATATGCACTAGGTTTTCGGTAAGTTCTTCAGGCATAAATAGTTATGCTATGTTACAACATTTTGAGGAAAGCGTACCATGTTTATCTTTACCGTAGATTGTTGAGGTGCTATGGCCTTTGATACTAAACTCTTAAGATCTGCATTTTTCAAACTCTACACAATAAAATTTCCATTAAGGTCTTTTTAGCTATAAATGATACTGACTTAGAACACCTGGTTCAGATAAAACTTGAGAAGAGGAGATCGTCATCCATAGACAAGATTATGAAAAAGCTGAGATCAGCTCAAAAGAAGGCCCGAGAGATGAGGAGCTCAGAGTCAACCAGTAAGCCCAATCAAGTTACCAGGACATCGCAAAAGGTCATATCTCTCCACCGGACCTACCAGATTAGTTCCTTGAGCGGCTGCTTCACCTGCCATGCCTTTTAGTTCGTCATCCGGCTTCCTATTTCTCCATTCTACTTGATCTAACAACAGGTAACCTCTATTTTTGGTTTCTATTTAAAATCTAGAATTACCCCTGAAAATTTAGTTGCTTGAGTGACTTAAGGTCGCAGTGTTACGTTGTTTTCAACTGGGAGCAATGTATGAAGATATGTTGCTAATAAAATCTTGATCTTCGGAAAAATATTGACTCAGACTGTTTCAAACTGTATACGCGTTAAACTTGCTCCTTGTCTACTCGTAATGTGACTACATGTTTCTATTTCACATGTATAGAACAGATCTGGTTTGTTTAGAGAAAAATTTGGGTGCTAGCTGCGTACCACGTGGCGGTACCCAGCGCGCATCTTGGCTGTCCAAAAGTGTTTTGGACGGTCCAGATTTTCAAGAGAGAAAAAGGTGAGAGAGAGAGAGAGAGAGAGAGAGAGTGAGAGAGGGAGGGGGGGAAATCTGGGCCGTCCAAAACACTTTTGGACGGCCGAGATGTGCACTCGGGCACCACGCCAGCCGTAACCTATTTGCACCCAAGTTTTTCTCGGTTTGAGTATGGTTTTTGGTAAGATCAAATGCATGAGTGATGTCAGTGGCATCAGTACGACGGATTTAATGAAATGCAGATACACAATTTAACTTCTTAGGAGTACTAAATTCTGCGGAAGTTATTAAAATCTTCTATCCCCAAATATTGCCGTCCTCGTTCGGTTTTTTTTTTTTTTTTTTTGTCCTTGTTCGGTTTACTAATATGAGTTTCCCTCAACAGATCTTTTCAAGGCATGGAAAGAACGTCGACCCGAAGTGTGCCGGGGGAAGAAAATTGTACAGAAGGCTACTTCTCTTTTTGGTCAGCTCAGTTCTGTAGTTGAATCAAGCACCAATGCTTACATATTTTGTGCATGACATGCATGTTGCTTATTAATTTGTGCAGAATAGATGTTTTTCTTGTTAGCCCCACTTTTCCTCGATCGAAATTGGAAGCTAGACATGTGGATACGTACGTCTTCTACTTCTTAGTTAGATTTCATTACACCTAAAATTCATGCAGTTTCTACGTAGATTCGCTTCTTTGCTACTTGTATGTTCTTATACGGTTCATGTCCGTAACTTTGGCTAACTAGTTAGTGACTGGACAAAAATCCGGACATGAATGTGTTTGGAGCCGTCTAATGTGTGTGAGTCTCACATGCACGTTGTGGGATCTATGTACATTTGATGGCTTTGGAAAATGGACATATTTGTATCTGAATTTGTGTCCGGATGTATGTGTCTCGTAGTATTCTGCGTCAATTCGAAGTACAAGAAGGATGGCAAATGACAAAAACTGATGAATAAAGAATAGTGTGGGGATTTGAACTGCCATCCACTACTATATATGTTGTTGAACACCTCAATTCTCAAACCTAGAAGAACAGGAACAATGGTAAATGTATACCCTCGAGTAGAGCATCTTAGAACTTTGAAATCTTCATAAACTCTATTGTGCTCTGTGCATAAGGGCCATGTATATCTCCAGGACATTGTCCACAACTGGAGCTTAGAGAATTTTTTTTTTTTTTCTCGTAAGTCGCGCGTAAGTAGGTGCTTGAAACAAGGCAACCAAAAAAATATTAGTACATTATTTGTTAGAAATAACTTCTTCTGAAAGTTACAATACAGAAGAAAAATTTAACCTATTAGGTCAAATCAAAGCATCATACTGTACTAACAGAAGTAGAGTGTGCAAAAAATCTGCCGACCCAAGCAGCTAGCGACGTGGGCAGGTTTGATCCATTTTCGGATCAAACTGGGCTAATTTAATTTGCTTATAAAATTAATGAGCGACATTAATTTTATTTTTATTAAGTAGAAGCCCAATTAATTTTGGAACTTTGCCCATTTTCCATTTTATTTGGTTGTAGCCAAGTAAAATAGCCCATGAAAAAGGGTAGTGGTTAGATTACTTGATTTGAAACGGTAGGACTTTGGTTCAAGCATTTGTAACCGTCCGATTGAGCTGATTTTTTGTGGGCCCCCTCGGAAAAATGTTTTAAGAACAATGAATGATTCGGATCACTCGTGTGGGACCCAAAAGTGGATCTCCGAGCGCACTTTGTACATTTTCTGTACCTTTTCTTCGGTACCCCAGGTTTATCCCTTTTTGACTTAAGTCAAAATGGCCCAAGGTGTAACTTCCAATAACGACCGTTTAGGAGGGAAATTTGTCAACATAGGACACTTGGTGGGGTCTAGAGACTGTGTTGTGCACAAGTGTACTGCTAGGGATGACAATTCAACCCGCCCTATCCCACTCCGATAGAATAGGGTTTTTCTTCTATTTTTTTGGGTAACGGGTAGGGGCAGGGGTTGATTTTGAAAAACCCGTCAGGGTTATGGTAGGGGCAGGGGTATGGTCACCCCGCCCCGACATATATACATATGTATAATTATATTTATATATATGAAATTATATTTTCTCCCTTATATGTGTCAAATTTTATTTGTATTCTTATAATTTTATTTTTACGACTAAAATATAACATTCGATAGTAGATCTTCGTTAAGTTGTGAAAATTATTTGTGAATTCTTATCATTTGTGTTCACTAATATTGGAGTCTAAAATATACTTTACTAATATGTGAAAAAAATAGGGGAGGGGGCAGGGGTACCCATAAATTACCCGGTCTGGTTAGGGGGTAGTTCGGAAATTTTAGGGTCGGGGCCGTGATCATCAAAACCTGCCCCAATCCGCCCCGTTGCCATCCCTATGCACAGCACTGTGCGGACACTTTGGGGCCCACCCCGGGTCCCGTTTGATCTGAGTCGTTCATTTTGTTTGTCGATTAAGTGGTCCATATGAAAATTCAAGTTGATTGGACATCGTTAACTATGTTTCAAACTGCATTCTTAGTGGAAACGAAACACTCAAAGAAACTGTTGTAGTTGATTTTTTTTTTCTACATAACTGTAACTGAAATGGTTACGGGTCAAATAGTTATTAATGTCCGATTTGGATCAAACAACGGAACCCGAGATGGACCCCAAAGTGTTCGCAAGGTACACGTGCTATGCGTCAAGTACACAGCACATACCAAAACCCCACTCCCCACTTGGTGATTTCTTAAGAAGTCAGGAAATTCAAGTGAAAGGTTCAACTGCATGGAACTTGGCCTATAAATATGAGAATTGAAGGCTAAAAAGAGTAATGCTACAGACACTAACTAGTGTACCAACTACTACACTAAATGAAAAACCAAGGCTTAAAGTAGGAAACGGCCGGCCCTAATTTTCTCTCCTGGGGTGGGGGTTGCTGCCTTTTTGCAGCCCTTCCCCCCTCCCTCCTCCTCTTCTCCTCCGTCTCTTTCCCCTCTACTAGTGTGTTCATCTCCTCTAATCCTTACTTTCCTCGTGTTTTTCTTGTGATTTCGGACCTCAAAGGTCGACTACTGTAGCGCTTGTGCCGTGGGGTTGATGGGCGGCTCCGGGATCCAGCCAGTGAAACGGAGGCGGCAAGGGACGATGGGGTGGGTGGCGGCTGGTGGAGGTTCAAGTAAGGAGGAGGCAAAGAAGAGTTTTTGCTTTCATGCTTTGCTACCGGCGACCTTCGGTCTAGTTTGTTACCGATCTAGATTTTCTAGATCTGGTGGGATGGTGGTGGGAAATAAGTGATTCATCCTCAACTCAGTGCATCCCGGCCTGTCCCGGTTCAACTCAGTGCATCCCGGCCTGTCCCGGTTCAACTCAGTGATGCTCCAGGCGGATCTGTATTATTGGGTTGTGAATGGTTGTTTTTAGTTAGTTTTGTTTGGTTGTTTTGGTTCCGGATTGCCTTCAACTATTGTTTTAATCTGATTGTAATCTTCACGATCCGTAAGGAGTTTAGTCTCTTTCATCTTGATTCACCCTAAACCCGACTTTTACTCGGTTTGCCCACGCAATGGATGGTTGCGCTGCACAGTATGGGTTAGCGAGCTTTAGGCTCACATCTTGGTGCCTGAGACGGCATTCTTACTTTGGGCTTAGTTGTTCCTATCTTTCGTTTCTTTGGGTTGTTCTCTAGATTATTTTCAATGTATTTGGTTGTAATCCTTGTAAGTGCCCGCTGGGCTTTTCTGAATGCGAAAGCTTTTCTCCTGTTCAAAAAAAAAAAAAAACTACTACACTAAATGTACACATGGCATTACCACATCAATGCACTATTCAATACATAGATAGATTCATCCACTAAAAAAGTGTCATATGAACAGTTAGTATAATAGTTGGTACACTAGTTAATGCATGTAGCATTTCCCGGCTAAGAAAATGGGTTCCAACACCACAAAGTCCATCGCTTGTCTATCCAATTACTTTCCAATAAAGTACCTCTATTATTTTCATTTCCATTTTACACAATCCGTTGAGTGAATGTTTATCTTTTTTAGCCTAGCCTAGGTTTAATTTCCATTTCCTTGTACCAATTAATTCCTTCAATCTTATTTAATGGAATTTGATTAGCTTTCGTTTTGTTGTTCTCTCTTTCCTATATGATTAGGAAATTATTAAGTACTCGCAAGTAGGCAACTCTTGAACCACAATTCAGTCGCAGGCCTTAACGCAATTTGGACCAGATCCTAAATACGAGTTGGTCGAATAACAGGTCAAATCTTTACAACAAATAAGTGTTTCGATTCTTTTGAATACATATTAAACGGTATCCGATCAACATTTTTTTTTTTCACTCGCAGCTATTCTTGACAAAATCTAATAAATAAAAGTCTCGATCATTGAAACGAGCACAGAAAGAGCCCACAAATGGGCGTAACTTGAAGGATACAAATGGAGAAATTAAAGATGAATGCTGGTACTAGTCATGTTTACCATTTAGAACTCGTGGGACAAGGATTTCCGAAGGAAAGGATGCCAATCTTGTGGCATTAACATAATCTTGAGGACAATGAGCTGCTAACCCGGGGATTAACAACACATATAACCTAACCAGTGTCATGAACCAGCTCTCTGTATAATCTGGGCCATAGATCTTTGGGAGTACGCAGGGCCGGCCCAACGGGTTTGAGTGCCCAAGGCCTAATCTTAAAAATTGTGCCCTAAATTTTTTTTCAGGAACAATCACAATACGAGGAAGTCAAAACAATATAAAGTTCTTCATTTAGAGTAAACATTATTACGAAGATGCACCTAAGTAAGAACTAAAAAAAGACACATTATAACATTATTATTAATGATGTACCAAGAACTCGTTCGAACTCGGTTCGTTGAGTAAACGAACGAGCTCGAGCCCGCAATTCAACTTGTTTGTTTAACGAGCCGAGCCCGAGCTTGAAGTTTTTTTTTTAACTGACTCAAGTGAGCTCGCGATCTAACAAATATGAATACATATACGTGTATGTATATATTTTTCATCCATACTATTGCATACTCGTGTAGCTCGCACACATTGCAAGCACCACGGGCAAGGCTGCAAGCGCCTAATGACATCAAACAAGATCTGGTCCAATGCATTTTATAGGAAGAAATGAATGCCTCCTTACCTGCTTTTTTCAAAGTGAAGGTGTGAACAATGATTATCTTTGTGTTTTGGTACTCTCTAGGTGAGAAGGGCATTGGAGTTTCCATTGTATAGCCTTTGCACTTTAAATGATCTAAATTTGAAGTGAATGAATTAACTTGAAGTGAAGGAATGAAGTAAAGGCTCGAACTTGAAGTGAATGAATAAAGTAAATGCATCTTTGCTTCAATCCCACATCGCCCAACTTTGAAATCTCAAAGGCAATGGATGCCTATAAATAAAGAACCCATCTTAATTTATAGAACGGTTAAACAGTTTTTGGGCATTTTTTTTAATACTGGGCTAGAATGGTTTTTGGGCCTTTTTTTAATATTGGGCTACAATGGTTAGGCTCTTTTGTAACTTATAATGGATTTTTTTTCTTTATTTAGATAAAAAAGAGTTCTAGTCAAGCCCAATTGTATAAATTGTTGGAGTGCCCCAAAAAGTAGCCATTTTTGGAGTGCCCTAGGCCCAGGCCTTGGGCCTGGGCCGGCCCTGGGAGTACAAAACTCCTAAGTCCTAATCAGCTCCCAAACCACATTTAAATTCTTGGGTGTTACCCATAACGGTGACAACACTGAGAAGTAGTTTGGATATTGATAGTCATATGTTCGGGTATCATTTATATGGATGACCAATATCATTCGGGGAATACATCATAAGACAAATTTGTCAAAATAAACGGTTCCGATTTCCAAATGAACATTTCAAAGAACCCACAATTGAGGTCACTGTAGTCACTTGGGTCACTACAGGAACCCCAAGTCCGAGAGAGGGGAATATATCTTCCCTTTGTAGAAGCTGTTGACGTAAAGACAAGACCCAAAGTGCTTATACAAGGTATCAGTTTGATCATCATAGGGCACATATCATTGCAATAAACATACCTCAAATACTTCACATCATAAGACTTCATTTTGACCACCATCCACTCCCCAAATTGCTCATTCCCCATCTTAGGTTGCAAAGGGGCTTTAGCTACCAAACAGAGCCTAGTTCGTTTGGGTAAATTGAAAAAACTGATTTTTTTGGTTTTGTCCTTATTCAATTTTTTTTTGCATTTGTTAGTTTTCGGTCGGTTTTTTGTAGTTTCTTGGCTTGTCTCGACGAGAGAAATCTAAAAAGTATAAAATTATTAGCCAAACTTAAAGTTTTATGAATAAAGACGAAAAATAATCCAAAAAACCGGTCTTTTGGATGCCACCTTCGTCTTTATTCACAAAACTTTAAGTTTGGTTAATAATTTTATATTTTTTAGATTCCTCTCGTCGAGACAAGCCAAGAAACCACGAAAAACCGACCGAAAACTAAGAAATGTAAAAAAACTTTGAATAAGGACAACCAAAAAAACAAAAAATCAGTTTTTTCAGTTTACCCAAACCAGACCGTACAACTTAGGGTTTCTTCATCTCTCACTTTTTTTTTTGGATCAATCATCATCTCTCACTTTCGATTTGCAATTTCGCACCCAATGCTGAAACTAGCAAC